>JAABKJ010007910.1:0-11579 GCA_011634705.1 Andricus grossulariae | reverse complement strand
AACCATATTCAGCAGAAACCCTTGGTACAGGGACCCTTTATCCGCAACCCGAGGACGCGTTCGGTGGCTTTGTCATATGCCCTTCAGTTCTATTCCAAAGGAATAGAAACCGAAACCGAATATATATATATATTTATATATATGCTTCTAGAAAGTTTCATTTTCAACGTTTAAATCTGTAAATTTTTCAATTTTGAACAGATTCAAAATCGTATTGTAAAATAACTATTGCACAATCACTATTTTACAATTTGTAACTTGTGAAAACTATGTACCATTAAGAAATTTCTTGTTCTTCTATAAAGCTACTTTCATAAATTGAGGAACATCATTATTTAATTTTATATGTCAAAAGTATACAGTTCCTACACAGTTATATATTTATAAGGACACAGAAAAAGATTATTCATAATTATCTCGTATATTATATAATCAACTCATTTTATACTTATCATAGTTGTATGGAAAACATCTTAATCTTTTTTCTAAAATCACTCGAGCCCCTAAAAATGGTCCCTTTTCATGTCAAAATGTCCCTTGAATATTGGCAGGAATAAAAAAATATATTTAGGGATCTCTTAATCCCATTATTTGCAAAAAATTGCTCATGTTATTTAAGTTTCCGCTGTCAATGAACTGTTTTACTTTAGAATACAAAAGGATGAAATGCATATGTATATGTAAGGCAGGTGTTTTGGAAAAAAAATCCTTTTTTGGACCACTCCTTATTTATTCCTATTATATTACCACTTTTAATGAACTTAGTTAATTACAATTTAACCATTCACAGATGGATTACGAAAGGACTTTTTAAGTATTATGTTATACTTTGAAGGGATGCAGGGTCATAATTGCTCTCAAAAATGCGACACTTGATACTTGACAGGCTCCTCATTCAAAAATACCTTAGAAAAATCTATGGATACCTGAAAGAGACCTGGAATTTTCAGATAATATTTTTACAGAATTAGAGTAGACGCCCTGAGATTATTCTAAAGATAATATTTTCTAATATTTGTATTGATATCTTTCAAAACATAAACTTGTATTACCTATAATTTTTATTGATGAGGTATTTCTCTAAAACTAATATGTATATTTTTAAAAAAATCAAAAACTACCAAAATCTCACTTTTCACGTAAATTAGATGCTCGCAACCTCTGAATAATTTTTTAAAAATCTGAAAAAATTAGGAGAGTATTTTCTTACACAGAGAAAGAAACTGTCGCAATATGGCCTAGGGCGCGCTACTGTTGGCGACAAATTTGGTTAAATAACAAGTTTTTGTAGCTTGTGTCGTTTTTCCAAAGAGTAAATCTTTTATTTTTGATGTATTTTTATAACAAGAGTTTACAATAAATTTTTGGATATTTTTTGGTAGAACAACTATTGCCTTCTCATTTTTTTTTTCGTCTTTTGTGTTGTTTAGCCGATAATTTAATTTTTTTTATTTTTATTTTTATTTCTTTACGATTGAAAGAACGTCTGCTCACCTTTTCTAATAATTATAAATAACGAATTTTTAGATAATTTTTGAGTTAGCAACTTTTGCTTATTAATTTTTTTCTTTCCTTGTGTCGCTTTCCAAATAATTAAATTTTTCTTTTGACGTTATTTTTTACGATTAAAACAAAAACTGAGTGTCCAATCGAAAAATTGTTCATGAAAAATTGGTGGCTGTTTTTTGGATGTGCAACTTCTGTCTATTCAGCAACTGCCATCCAAAAATGACATCAGCTGCCAGTAGAACCGCGGTAAATCACATTTATAGCCACGTCCCACGACCGTGAGATGGGTGGCATGATGAAATCAGTACAACAGGCCGGCGAAACCCTCATTTGTCTTGAGAACACGAAGCGACCCAAGGATTACAGCTTAATGCATCCATTTCGCAAGTGCCTTGGCATATTTTTAGCACACGGGAATGGCTTTAAGGTTACGAACCAGTGATAGTTTCGCACCTACGAGAGCACCGATCTCAGGGACAATTACTCTAACCGAATATTTTGGGTACAGTCGTTGCAACTTCCTTTTAAGGTCTTGATACCTCTCCTCCTTGTCCTTCTCCTTGGCAGTGATGTTGCAGTCAGCTGGAGCCGAGAATTCGATTACGAATATGCTTCGTTTCTCGAAGTCTTAGAGAAGAATGTCAGGCCTCGAGTGAGCAACAGAGACTGCTGCCCGAAAATCGTAATTCCAGAAAATTTGGCACTTTTCGTTTTGGACAATTGACTCTATAGCACTTGGAGAGTATTTCCTTATACCCGTATTTCTTTTTGCCATGAGCCAGCGTGATACACAACATCACGTGACCCCATTTTTCGTATAGTGTTTTAGAAAGATTGCAAAGCGTGTGTACCGAAAAGTACAACATTTTATTTCGCTCCTTTGGAAGCACCATACCAATTTTCGTTATTCGAATCCATTACAAAATTTAATACAGCGACTTAGAAGTACTGTAACTTTTTATATATAATAGTCTGATATTCTTACGATTTATTACAATCAGAGATATTGGTATTCATTTTCATAGTCACTATTCGGTTTTTTCTAGCCATACCTCGATCATTCCTAAATTCGTATATTTTATTTCAGTTATGGATATGCGATGAAAGGAATATTAATACCAAAAATCTCTCCGTGTACTACCAAATATATCAAGATGCAATAACAATAAATCGTGACGTAGGTAGGCATGATTTATTTATTACAGTCACGTGTAATTCAGAACGGCCAGAAATAAAACAGGTACTCAAAAATTTTTGACCAGACACAACATATTACAGTAAGGTTTTTTGAAGCGAATATTATCTGACATTATAAGTGACAACATTTTTGGCGATATCTCGTGTCATGTTTATACAATAGCATTCAAAAGAGAGGATTAACACAAGCTCATTTGTATAATCGTCAGATATTTTTAACTATATAAATTCCACAGAATATTGAAAATAGAATTCAAAATCGTACCATGGTGAATTATACCATGGTTTAAACTGAAATTAATTATTTAACTGAAATTTGAAACAAGCCCACTTTACATTTTAATGCATCCTGTGAATGAAATTTAATGTACACGGGCGGAAATAACTTCCAACGCATGTAAATAGCTGATAGCTTAGTTGTCAGTATGCACAATATTCTGAAAAACTCTCCATCGTTAATATCAAATGGAAACTTATGGAATACCATTCAATTTTCAGAACATACGTTTAGTCTCAGGTATACCTTTATCTATTATCGTTGAAAGTAAAATTTTTGTTTTCAAACAATATCCGGATTCATACTTCAAATTTTGCATTGCCTTTACAAATATATGTACTTAAATTTCCTCTCGTGGAAATGCTGGTATGTATTGGAAAAACAAGTCTAGATTTGATATCATCTTCTTTAAAATGAGTTTTCGCTACGTTTATGAACTTCGTACACTTTTAGTTTTTTCCCATAGATCTGCATCGACCTTCGACGATACAAAAGCTATTCTACACCTGATACATAGTGTCCGAAGGACGTCCTATCGATAATGTACTTTTCCATTTAGTAGTCTAACACATTCTAATAGCGAAACTTCCACTAATGTAGCCTATAGCAATGCCGAAGGTAATGATTTGAGTCCATCATTGTGTACCATTTTTTGAGGCTGGAAAGTTGCCTATGTCCATCTCAAGAAAATTTAATCTTTTCTAACCTTGGTGTGATACAAGGGAGAACATTTTTTTTTATAGCGAAAAAATCAAACAGCAGAACGCTTAAGTGTTAAAGAATCCACAAAGGAACCCTTTGAAGTAAGGGGTCGTATATGAACTAGGTCACCAATTTTGGGCTATTTTTGCCCGCCCCCCCTTACCAGAGAGGGTGATTTTTCGCGAAACTAGTAAATAAAAGGGGAATAAATTCTCAAAATAAAATTAATTTAGATAATATATTGAATTTAGTATGACACGCTTTCAATTCGTAAGACTTCAAGTCAAAATATATTGGATTTTCAACAGAAAACTTGAAGTTTTAACCATTAAAGATTTGTTAACAGAAGATATACATTTTTAATCAAAAGGTTGAACCTTTAATCGAAAGAGACTGGTTTTTAACAAAATAGTTAAATATTTAAACAAATAGTTTAATTTTTAAGCTAAACATACGAGCCATTTTGAAGACAGTTGAATTTACGACAAAATAATTACTTTGAAACCATGAAAGATATATTTTCGACCAAGAAAGATGACCCTACTACCATAAAAGATAAATTTTCATTCCAAAAGGTTGAATTTCTATAAAAACAGTTGGATTTCCAACAAAAAATATGACTTTATCAAAATAGTTGAATTTTCGATAAAGTAATTATATTTGCAACTACTTAGTTGAATTTTTAACCAAATAGCTGAATTTTTAACCTATGAATTTTATATCCAAGAAAATTGACATTCTACCACAAGATGAATTTTTAACAAAATACATGAATTTTCAACCAAATAGTGGAATTTGCAACTAAAACAGATAAGTGTTAAACGACATATGGCATAGTTAAATTTTCGGTTTAAAATTACTCTTGAAAAAAGAAGAAATTTTCAAACAGCTGAATTCAACGGAAAAAGACGACTTTTCACGAAAATAATTGGATCCTCAAACAAAAATATTAATTTTTAATAAATAGGAATAATTTTGTACCCTAAAGGCGAATTTTCAATAAAATATATGAATTTCTTACCAAAAAATTAAAACTTTCGACTCATAGTGGATACATTTTCAACAAAGATTGAATCGTTAATTTTTCAAATTGAAAAATTAATTTCTGAAGAAAAAGAAGTTTTAACAAAATAGTTAAATTTTTAACCAAATAGGTGAATTTGCCAAAAGAAGATTGATGTGCCACGAGAAAAGACGAATTTTTCACAAATGACATAAATTTTCAACAAAACTGTTGAATTTTAAAACAAAAAAGGTGAATTATGAATAAAGCAGTTGAATTTGCAAACCGAAAATATATTTTCTTCAACCAAAAGGTTCATTTTTCACCAAATAGTCGAATTTTCAAGTAAATACTGAATTCTCTACCAAATAATTCGATTTTCTACCAAATAGTTGAATTTTCGACGAAAAATATTGATTTTCAACAAAAAGTTAATCTTCTGTCGGGTAGTTTGATTTTCTACCAAATAGTTGAATTTAATCTCACGCCGGCAATTTTATAGTGTAGTGGTATGACGTATGTTTCGTCTTATCATTGGTCAGTGGATGTCAGATGATTCGCATATTACATATACTGTATCAGATTAAGGTGCCAGATGATACACGCATTCATAGTCTTACGCAGCATGTTGTATGTACAATGTGCATTCGTAGTTTGTATTCAATAGACAACTGGTCTCGACACAGGAGATACTTTTTCTGTATCATTTTTCGGGTGACTCTTGAGTCAATTGTCTCTTTTACCTACGAGTATTCAGTTCATAATTTGTATTCTCGCGAATTAATAATCACCCTCTACCAGTTCACTAGACCTTTTTATTTTTCGAGCTCTCCGAAATTCAGTTTAACTTTCAACCAGAGATAGTTAATTCTTCAACCAACAAAGATGAATTCTTAACGAAACTTATAATAATTGATATTTTATCTAAAAAAGGTATGAACTCTAATTTAAAAACAGTTGGATTCTATCGAAGACGACGAATTCTCAACAATATTGAATATTGCTGAATATAAATTTTCAATCAAAAATATTAATCTTCAACAGAAAATGTAATAGTTACATTTACAGGTTAAGAATTAATTTGCAACCAACAATGAAATTAATGTTCAACAAAATAGTTCAAGTTTGGACTAAATAGATGAATCTTCAACAAAAACCATAAATTTGTAACAAATTAGTTCAGCTTTCAACCGATTTGTTATATTTTTAACCAAAAAATATGATTTTAAACAAATAGTTAAATTTTCATCAAAATAATTAATTTTTTAACCAAATAGTAGAATTTTTAACATAACAAGATGAGTTCTGGACCAAGAATATAATAGTAAGCTTTTCAATTCAAAAAAATCTGCCCGCTAAGCAGGCACATTCTCATCGCGCGCCACGCGCGCGGCTCGCAAAATTGGGCGCCCCTAGGACGCGCGTCTTTGGTATCTCGCGCTAGACAATGTACTTACCTCGCTCTACGGGCACGGTATTTATACTTCTCCAACACTGGTGGATAGAATTTTTTAAATTAAAGCTCAAAGCACTTATCAATGTAATTTGGTGATTGTGAATTCTCTTATGATAAAGCTCCGTCGATTTTAACGAACACATTCTTATTACGCGTCTCCTGCCTCACACTCGATTTTGTCTAAAATGCGAACTTTTATACGTATCAAATGTATTTTACATTTATTTCTGTACCTCGCTCCGGGACTGCTCATTGAGATATAAAATTCAATTGATATCCATTAAATTATTGCAAATTATTGTAATTGAATTAAGAATTAAATTAAAGAAAGTATTTACAACAAAAATTACCTTTACAAGGTAAAATTTACCTACATCATTGGATATTCCATATCAACTGGAATTCAAAATTTGATGTCTTTTTTCATAATTATTAGATTGAAAGAGTACAAAAATTGGCAAAGTTCAACATTTCTACAAGAACTTATGTTTTAAACGCATAGTTAAAAATATACTTCTTGATAATATTTTTTTATGGTGAGTTAAGTAAAAAATATTTCCTAATGTTTTTAAATACTCTTGCAATTAAATATTTTCACATTTATTAACATGCACTGGTAAAAAATATTTAAAACATACGAAAAGTAATAAACTCAATTTAATTTTTAGGCTATTGCATATTCCTTCTTAGTGTCAGAAAAATTCCCATAGTAATCCTCGTATTTTACTAATTATTTTGTTTGTGTTGAAATAAACACTGTAAAAAATACATATAATTATTATACCTAAATTCTCATGCATTAAATTCAGTAAAAATTTCCTGCAATTAAGAAAAATTTATCTGATATGAAGAAAAATTTGTCCGAATCGAAGACTCAATGGTGGAATCCATATCAGTACTTGAATTTGAGCGAATTTTGCTTAAATCCAGAAAAATTTTTCTGCATTTAATCCAAATCATTTTTAAGGTGTAACGATTTTCTAAAAAGAAATTGTATAAATGAACCTATTTAATTAATGAAGCAGAATCAAAATCCATTCCATCTCTGCACACATAAAGTGAACATGTGAATTTGAAAAGCATCATTACAATGTTAGAATTTCCACACAAAAAAACTCATCAACACACAATTAAAAATCATTGACCCACATTAGAACCAGTTAACACACTGACATTGACAGTGACTTCACGCAGCACAAGAGAACTTTAAAAAAATTCATACGTGGGAGAGTATGAGACCAATTTTGAAGCGTGCCACTCTATGAATGTAAATATAAATATATATGTTGTATCTATACACGAGTGTACACATAAAATATATATCTATATGTACTATATGTAAAGAAACTGTGACGTAGAGATAGATACGATCGAGGTACGGACGAACAGAAGGACTAAGCACATTGCACGTGTTAACGTGGATCGATGCGAATTGAAATATTCACGGGCAACTTTGCTGTCCCTGAAGCTTTTCCTTTTTGAAGCGCGTCGCACTGTTTATAATTGAGTTTTGGGTATTCTGAGGTCCCGGGAAAATGTTTTTGCTCAACGAGGTCGCGTAATTTCTTCTCGAGGTTCACCATAAGGATACTTCGAATGGCGGAAGGTCCTTTGAAAACTGACACTTGACTAAGAAAACAAAAATGGTAGTAAGAGAGGAGAGCCTTGCGAGATGTGCGAGCGGCACCCTCTCACTGGGCAACCGAGGCGTCGCGACGCTTCCAGGGTCGGCGCGGGTGCGGCGCGTGCGGTGCTCCGGGACGCCTACTACTGCACAACCTGCTCTCAGGGGCAAGGTAAATTTATGAAAATCTATGGATCGATCGATTTCGCCTTTCGCGACTAATATTAAGTACTACTATTATCATCATGATTCAGACTTTCCGATTATAGAGCTATGTTCAAAATTATTCATTTTCCATTAGGCAAATTTCTGTTGAAGAGATTGAAGCTATTAATTCTCTTTTGTGGTTTTTGCCATTAGAGCTCCGAACAGGTCTTCAATTATAATAGAGAGAGAGAGAGAGTTATAGTTAGAGTAATCAGGATGGTGGAACAGGAAGCCGGGGAAAAATGGAAATGAGAGTGAATTAATCTTTTGGCGATGTCCGTGACCTGAAATTGATGTTGTTGAATAGCCTTCTGTCATAGTTTTTATCAGAATTATCAGTTCAGCTATAATTCTTATTTTTCCTGAAATTGTCGTCAGCCATATGTTCTATGCTAATTCACAGGCAAATTCTACTAATTTAATAAGTACTTATTCATAAATTCATTAATACCAGTATGTTTTGCCAAAGTTTCAAATGCTGGGATCAACTCTCTCAATCTAAAATTTATACTAATTGCAATCTAATAAGGGTAACCGACACCGTTTGCATAGACCGAGAGGCAAGAGTATTTCAACACCCAGTTAGATCAGGTGGTAGCGCATGGAGTTTTTAACTGGAAGGTCTAGGCTCGATTCCTGCTGCCTTCATTTTTATTAAATTCTTTTTTATTGCAACTGACTACAAAATTTATTTAAATTGAACCAAAATATTCATTTTAAACCATTTTTTCCTACACAAAAATTGGGGCTTACAAACTTTACCACTTTTACTCCAAGAAATTTTGTTATAGAAAATTCTGACTTGTCTTCATTTAACTGAACATTTTTGTTTTAGTTATTAATAATTTTATATGAGATTAAAATAAAATATACAAAAATAGTATAATAGGAATAAAATAAATATTCAAATATAAAGAAATAGTCAAACAAAATAATATAAATATTAAATATAAATAAAAGACATTTTTTATTATTATAATATTTATATTTTGAAACTGGAGTAATGAGCGGTGTTTCTGAACAAAAAGTTGCATAAGGAATCAGAATTTTTGAAGGTTCTCGCGGCAGTGACTTGTCCTTGAAATATTTGGGAAGAGTACAACTGTGCATGGAGCAACTATGCACGAGCTCAAATGTGTGCGTCAATTGCCACAGACAACTGTGCACCGGCCCATATGTGCACGTCTAAATTTCGACGTGCAAAGTTGGAAGTCTTCTATCTGTGCACGTGCACAGTTGGGACACTCTTAACTGTGCACGTTGAAATTTAGACGTGTGCAGTTGGGAGTCTCCTAACTGTGCACATGCACAGATGGGACACTCCCAAATGTGCACGTCGACATTTTGACGTGTATAAAATGGTATCCTACCAATTGTTCAGGTGCACAGATGGGTGACTCCCAACTGCGCAAATCTCAATTTATGGGTCGGAGGGGGGGGGTACAACTGTGCACGGAACAACTGTTCACGTTGTTGGAAACTGGAACAACTGTGCGCGTGCACAGTTGGGAGTATCCTAACTGTGCACGTGCACATACGGTACCCAACCAACGTTTCACGTACACAAATGGAACACTCCCAACTGTGCACGTGCACAGATGGGAGACTTCCAACTGTGCACGTCTAAATTAATACGATTAGATTTTCAACTAACAAGTCCACGTGAACAGATGGCACACTTTCAACTGTCCACGCATAGCACTATATTTCAGCATGAAAATTCCATTTCTAATACGTTGTCGTGGGTTCAAATCCCAATGCGATAGACAAAATGGAATGCAACTGCGAAAAGTTCCGTTTTTATTTTCAGATTTTTTTACGGATCTGGCAATGAAAATATGTAAATTAAATATTTCCACGTAGCCTTCTTCATGTTATTCATTATTTTTTTAAACTATAATTTTATATTCCTAAATACTCTACCGAAAATAAATAAAATCTAAATATTTGACTTTGGATTAAAAGAATTATACAATCTTTCGTGCTGTAAATTTTTGTGAGTTACATAATTGCCATTAAACATATTTTTATAGCAGTTTTTCTATGTAGTTTATAAAGAATTTTATGATTTTTTCTGCAATGTGTAATTATTATTTTGCTCTCTTCAGATAAGTGTTTTTGTATTGTCAATGATAATGTCAATATAAGTATAGTGAAAATAATACAATATGAAAAAAACTTCTTTATATAACGACTAAACTCATTTACTCGTATGCCTTTCTATTATGTCAGAAACAACCTATAAAAATAGAAAAAATAATTTTCGTCGTCCACCCTATACCTTACTATATATAAATAGCTCTACATTTTTATCTATTTTTTACTCGAATGCCAAACGGAATCCTTTACGCGAATACTTCTCATATCAGCCAAAAAGAGAAAAGGACAAATTTGTTTGTTTTAAAATAAAAGATATTATATTAATTTTAATTATTATTCATTTGTGAATGACGTTTTATTATTAATATCAGGCGTAATCATCCCTATACAGAAATTATACGCTAATTTATTACTTATATTTTGCCTATATATGTATGTTAGCGATTAGTTCTAAAATAAGAACGTGTGAAATGTTTCTAACAAATAATAGATTTAATTATTCACATTAAAATTTTTCGTGTTTACAAGATTAATTCCAAAGTTCTGATATGATGAATCAATTTTTCCTACCATTGGTCAATTGACTGCTGAGCATTTATCTCAGTAAAAAAATTAATACAACAAGGAATACATTTTTCTTTTGAGGCTATGTGGCTTTGACGGAAAAATGCTTGGATTATACAGGAGCCCTGAAGTCGGCTATAGCTATTTGTCGTGGCGAGGGTTCGAATCCTATGCAAAACGGAAATGATATTGAGTAAAAGTTTACTTTTTTCACAGAATGTTTATATTTCTGTCTTATACACTCGTTGAGTATGAAGAAAAATGCTTATCAATGCGATTGTAATTAAATTTCACCGACTTAGGAGTTAAAAGTGCCCCTGAATGCAAATATACAATCGGAATGAATGGAGTTGCAAGAATTACTAATTGATAAACTCAAGATCAGTAAGACACAGTGTAAGTTGAAATTATATATTATACGAAGCTCACTACTGATAAAGACTAACAGAATTTAGGGTAGAGCTTTTTAATGATGACGGAATGCTCGTAAAACACGCAAAGTTCCAATTATCACGTAGCAATGATCAGAAGATATGGCACTTTAATCATTTAGGCTCTAGCCCTTAAGGAGGTTTTAGTTTCACATATTTCTGTTTAAAAAATTTGTCTGAAAGAATATGAACATCTACTAACTTTATTTGATGTTAAAAAATATTATATTAAATGTGAATAATATTTTATAACTGTATACATTTTCACGATGTTTTTTGTTGAGTAACTATTGAATTTTGATTGCTTAACATCAAAATTATTTATTTATATGTGCTTCTGTGCGAAAAATATTAATTTTGTAATGTTTAAAATTTTTTTCAGAATTTATATAATCCTTTTTGTTTTTGATTAATATCTTTCATTAAATGCACTGTTTTTACATTCTCATCTCAATGAGAAGGTATTGGTTTTATGTGAAAAATGACTTTCGCGGATTCAATCAAATGTC
>JAABKJ010007909.1:0-11580 GCA_011634705.1 Andricus grossulariae | reverse complement strand
AGCGCGAAGCGCGAGAACCAACAGTCGCGCGCCCTAGGCGCGCTCAAACTTGCGAGCGAAGCGTGCGATGAGAATGTACCCGCGCAGCGGTCAGATTTTTATTTAATGAATTACACGAAATTCAAGTGTAGAACAGGGCTCAAAAGTGAGAGTCTGACAGAAGAGTTGAGACTGGCAGCTTCATCGTACACTCCAGACATCAAAAAGTTGTCACAAGAAACTGGTTCATACACTTTTTACGAGTAATAATAATCCAAAACTCATTCAAAAAAACGGCCCTTTTTAAGGTTACCAAATAATTAAAACGTGGAATACCTCTTTCATTCGTAAGAACATGTGTACTATTTTTATTTCAGGCAGATTATTTCAATGTCAACATTGCATCTCCTATGTTTCCGGTTGCTTTCCGCGTAAAGAAGCTCAAGATATTTGTAATTTTTATTTTTAAAGGTAACATTTATTTTTTTAAATAATACATATTATTAATAGAAAGGTTGCTATCGCATCTGTCGTAAAAAGAAGAGTTCGCATTGGTATTCACAGAGCGAAAAATACATTATAGTTGAGAAATAATGCCCCATATATTTTCAAATTTTTAATTTTACAGTTTTAAAAGTTTTTTAAATTTATGAATATAATTTGTCAAATATGAATTTCAAAGACTTGAAATTTAAAAGAGTTCAGATGATTGGATTTTATATTTCACTTTTAATACTTACAGTTCACAATTTTTTACGTTTGTAAGTTTGAATTTTCATAACCTGGAAAAATATTTCTTAGCCCGTAAAAGGCAAAAAATTTTGATCCTGTTTTTAGATGCACCATGAAATATTTAATTTTGGAATTTGAATAATAATAAGAAAATTCACGCGTGCGTGGGACACGAATTATAATTGCTGTTATTAAATATTTTTAATTCACAAAACAGCAATATACTCCATCAATTTGCATTAGTCAAAATTCTAACTAATTTCAATCAGTGACTGAATTGTAGCCATAGACCAGTTATTTTAACTGATTGGTTAACAACTTTGAGTGATTCATTGGTAAAATTAAACTGATCCATAGTTGGAATTCAGTCACTGCTAGAAATTAGTACAAATTTCTACTCATTCAAATTAAGATAGCACTGTCTTTATTTCAAAGTTAATATGTAAACTTGTAAAGGTTTTGAAGTTACATGCATGACCTCTGTCAAACATCTTTTCCGCAGATTTTTAATTGTAATTAATTTATTTTTTGTATATCTGTTACATATGATAATGTAATGAATTATATAATTAGATTTTTATTACGGAGATAGTAAAATAAGTTCGTTAAAAAATAGTCGGGGCAAAAATGATTTTAGGACGTTGCGAGCAATACCAACTTGAAAAGAAACAAGAAAAAGGAGGATTATACCGTATATTACAACATATAACGATAAATTGTTTAAATAACAAAAATGATTTAAGCAAATGCGAATTTGTTACAAAATGAGATAATTGTTTCTGAATGTATTCAATATTTATTAGTGTTTTGGTAAAAAAACTTGTCAAGAAACATAATTCTAACAAACAAAGAACTCATTTTCGTACGTTTTATTATTGTCTTTAAAAATGTGAAACTGCTTGTCGAACTGTTTGTTCCAGATTGACCAAATCTAAATCGATAATTCCAAGATCTGAAACAAACGAAAATGATAATTAAAAGAAAATATCTTAAAACTTATTGCACAATGAAATTTAAAACATTTTACTTTTCTACTTAAATTCAAAATTAACATTTTTTAATTTCGAATGCATTTTTTCACTATTTTTTAAAAGAATTATTCTCAATTTTATTACTTAATTTTTTTAAATTGTACCTTTATAGAAATTGCTTCAAGTCCTTCAACAATATTCTTAATGTCATCGACATCTTTTAGTAAAGCTAGGGTATTTCTCGGTTTGTTCTCATATCTCTCAATCAGTTGATTAAGCTCAGAAACCCTTTTTTTCAACGAGAGATTATGTTGTAATTCCTTTTTCATCTGCTCCTCCTCATCTTTCAGTCGTTTTTTCTCTTCTTCTATTCCCTTCTTTTCTTCATCCTTTTTCATCTTTTCTTCTGCTATCCGTTTCTTTTTCTCTTCCTTTCTTCTGTGCTTTTCTTCCATGTCTGCCATTCTAGTCCTCTCTTCTTCCATTCTTTTCTTCTCATCAATTCTTCTCTTCTCTTCTTCCACTCGCTTCCTCTCTTCGTCCATTCTCCTTTTCTCCTGCATTTGTCTCTTTAAGTCTTCCAACATTGTCTTGTCATCTTCTTTCTTCTTCTCCTCCACTAATCGCTGCCTCTCTTCTTCCAGTTGTCTCTTGACCTCTTCGTTCGAAGTCAGAGTTTGTAAAATCGCGTCTGATGCTTTTAAACGTAATGTTGTGAATATGCCAATATAAGTATTGTCATAAAATACTTCATCCACAAAATAACCCCTTCTAGGCAAAAGACTCGCGAACGCATTTTCTGTCCAGTTTCCCGAACCTTGAAACATCTCAAACAATGAATAGCAGTTCATCACATCAGTTTCCAAAGATGCAGCCAAGACAACTGGACAGTCTATTTTATCCAGCATCATCAGCGATTCTTTCCACGCTGGAAAAGTGCAAACAACATTATCAAAATCGGCGAAAATGTCTGGTCTCAAAAAATGTTCACTCTCAAAGTAGTCCTTATAAAGCATATCGTAACTCTCGATTTTTAACGTTTTTCCGACATTTGAACAAAGCCGGCAGATGTCAATTTGCTTCTTCTGAGCAAAAAGTTCAAGTCCAATGAAAACTACTCTTAAATTGATTAAATTAGGTAACCAGTGAAGGATAAATTCCCACTCGTTCAAGTATTGCTCATCGAGTCGATTGAAGGAAATCACGTGGATCGTCATGTTTGGATGATTGCTAAATCTCAGCATATCCATGGCAAAAAGCAGCGATAGCGGTCTCGTGAAAAACTGAGATATGTACAATTGTATTGAAATATCGGGAACATCAAATGGCACAGTTTTTTGCAAATCTCCGAAGTAAGCATTCATGAATGATTGTATGGAATTGGGCAACGGGGTAATGCTTTTGTTAAAAGGTGCCAACTCTAGCAATTTTACCATTGAAATAGCAGCATAAACTTTAGAAAAGCTCTGTAACGAAAAGCTCAACGAGAAAATTTTACATACCCGTTTGTGAGACGAATCTCCCCAGTGTCTTTTGCAAAAATTTGCTTGTGGGCAAAACGGACAAGGTTTTAGCAAGTTTTCATCAGTCTCGAAACACACATTGCACACTTTTGGAAATTGGAGCATGTCTAATTCGTAGGGATAGAAATCTCTTGTCAATTGGGATTCTATGAGACAAATGACATGGTCTTTAAAAGATACTTGATCCTCTTGTCTCACATCTTTCAACCCGCGATAGACGAAACCTTTTCTACATATATTATTTTTCATCACGGTAGAAACGGCCTTGCAGAAATCTTTGTGACGATTCCAATCGATTATTTGATGAGCGCTTTTGCAGTATACTGCAAATTTGCAATTTCCACATCTTTTTAATTTGATAGAATTTTGTTGTTCGGCGACAAAACAAACACTACAAGCGTTGGGGTAAAAATAACTGTCATAACTCCTCTTTCGTGTGTCAATTTTTTTGTCCATGAGACGTTTATCCATAGTCGAGCTGATAATTTTAAACTCTTTGTCAGTGAAATTTTCCATTTTAAAATTATTAATTAATTATAACCATCCATAACATAACCACTAACACAACACTTTACCAAACTTTACGCTCGAATGGGCTCGAATGTCCATTCAGCTGTTTTTATAATTTTATTTTAGAATAAAAGACGGCGCCACCATACAATATACAATTATAGCGGGAGATTTGAGTCTAGAAAAAGTATTTTCTTGTAGAAAAAGTTATTTATTTAGTCTGAATCCATTTCAGTTTTCAGATCAGGTAGGTTCTACACTTGAAATCGCAGAATCTCTCGGGGACGAAATACGTGGGTTTTTAGAGGAAATTAGGCGATAAGCATTTTTCCGATTTGCAAAACAAAAAATTTTCGACGAACCAATTATGCATATTTGAATTTTGTGTTTCAAGAAAATCCAAACCTTTCTTTAAACCTCTATAACTTTTGACTTTTATTCAGATATTTATCGGGTTCTTTCCGATTCTGATAGCGTTTATCGTCTTTCGAAATCAACTGGGAAATTTAAAAAAGGTTCAAAGATGGTTTTTCTGAAAATATAAAAAGTGGATTTTCTAAAAAAAATCTACACTTATTTTTTGCCAATTTTTTGTTGAATTTATACTTTCATACGGCAGATATTTTGTGAGGTTAGTAACGCGGACTAAATAACTTTTGAGGCCAACATTTTTTTTCATCATAAAATCGTATTTTCTCATTTTTGTCGCAAACAACGACGCAACGACACATGCGAAAAAATGATAAGACAAAAGTTTGCACGTTTAAAAAAGGAAAATTCCAAAGCTCATAGAATGCCTTTCTTATAGTTGCAGAAACATTTCAAATATATTGGAAAGAATAATAAAGGTGAGGGTTTAAAAAAAAATTATTTTAATATTTTTAAAATTTGAAGAAAAAAGATAGAGATTCAAATAACATTTTTTGTTTTTTGACAAAACCCCCGAGTGATTCTACGATTTCAAGTTAAAAACCTATCTGATTTGAAATAGATTGGGTCTTTAAAATAATGTGAACGCGATAAATTTTATGAGACTCTTGAAATATTTTTTGAAAATTTAAAATTAGTTTTCATTTAAATTGAAATTTGTTAGGCAAGTGAATATTGTTAAATTACTGGATTTTCCTCTTACAAACAATTTTCTTGTAAATATCTGAAAATTGCAAAATCTTCTGTAGAAATATAGTTAAAAATATTAAAACGCACTTTCTCTCAATTGTTTCTTTACAGGTACCGATAAATAGATTATCATTCCTGCGATTACTTCATCTTCTTGGAGTTGAAACTTTATTCTCGTTCGTCAGCTTATTATTCCTCCATAATCTATATGTTGAATATTTTTATATAAAACAAATTTTAAAAAAATTAGCTGATAAAGGATCAACTTATAATTTATTTGGCACTTGAAAACTATACAAATTTAGTCTTAAATGTAATAAGCATTAATTAGTTAATTTGTAACGTGAACAGAGGAGCCCGCGAGAACACACCCTGAAGCTTAAGCTATAAAACCTATTGTGCCACACCCGTGTTTATTCCCAAGGCAGTACACCGAATCTGGTCACCTTCACCCAGTATTTGGATCTTGGTGTATTTCGTTGTTTTCAAGGTTCTCGAAATGTAGCTCTCAGGTGCTAGGCGTACCCCATCACACAGTCAATGACGTGGACCTCTTTTCACAGCAAAGTGAGCCTCACCTACTCTGCCATCCGACAGCCTCCCTAGCTAGGCCGTAAAGAGGGACGGCCAAATTAGGATGGACGGCGCTGTCCCTTTCATGTCATCAGTTACATGCACTGATTCAATAATGCACTACCTTGGTGTATATGTGTATGCGTGTGACATGTAGCCTCTACACAAGTAAATCGCAGGATGGTAACTTCGACATGCCTTGGGAGGTAATCAGTCTCTTTTGAAGGGACATACAGTGTAAGGTGGGTTCCGAACCACCAAAGCCCCGGTAGAAGTACATAAAAATATTTCCATTCCGGCACAGGGATCGAACCGCAGTCCTTCTGCTCGGAAAAGCCTGGCCTACTATCGCCTGAACCACCGAGGCTCTTTAATAAACATTATGAATCACAAAATTGTAAACTTTGTGGCTCACACAAATAAAATTTATTTATATTATTCCAAAAGTATGTAATTTCATATATAATATACTGGCGTTTTAGAAAAGTTTTAGAAAAGTTTTAGAAAAGTGGCGTTTTGAAAAGGTCTAAATAACTTAAAAAAAACTTTAACTTGACAAATCTTATTTTTTATCCTAATTCGACATGCCCAGAGCTTCCAGTTGAGCCACCCCCGAAGAAAATCTGACCATCAAATAATTTTTTCTTTAAAATTTGGTATTTAAATAAGAAGCAGATTTTTCACAAGGTTCTCCGAATTTTCCTACGCTTCGCAGTGGCCACTTTATGGGGCGAATACATAACTTCACAGTCATACCATAAATGGATTTTTGTAAATAATGGTTTTAAATCAATTGTTAATTTCAATCATCAGAATAAGGATACTCTAGACTGAATTTTTTTTATATAATCGCGTATATTACCATTATTTTAAGTCATCATCATTTCAGATTTATCGTTTTCTAGAATGTACATCAAAAATTTAAAATTTTAATAACAAATTACGGGAGAAATATTTAATTATATATTAGATATTTTACCTAGAAATAAAAACATACCATCAGTTGTCTAAAATTGAAGCAAATTTTAGACTAATAAAAAAGTGCAAAATGACCATTCCCGCATGAAATCAGAATTAACGAATCTTGTAAATCTGTTTTTTCAGTTCTTGGGAATTTTTTAAAACTGCGTTCTTGCCAAGTGTCCAAGATTATTTTAATTTTACAAGCTGACTTTTAATTCTGAAACGAGATAACAATAAAAATGGTCAATTTTAGTATATACAGATAGCTTTTTGGGGGGGAGGGGTTTCCGGAAAATTTTACAAATTCTTACTCAGGGAGGGGGGGTCCAAAGTATTTCTTACGTAATTTTCCTCTCTTTTATCATTTAAAAAAATATCCTAACTGAATCCGATTTTGGCTCATATGATCAATTATTTTATTTTTCTTGTTTTTTGTAATATTTCATACTACATAAGTCCAATAAATATAGAGTCGAGGAGATACCAATTTTTAAATTTTTTTATGAAATCACGTGGAATCCCTGGAAATATTTGCAATCCATAGAAATTCCATGAATTTGTTTGCAAATTTTGCAAATCCCTTAACATTTTTTAAATCATGAGAAAATTCCTTGAAATCCTTTGAATTTTATGGATATCGTACATAATATCCTGAAATCTCTCTAAAAAGGTTGAGCTTCCAAGAAATCACTTGAAATCCTTTAAATACTGTAGAAATCCCTTGAAATTTTTTGAAATTTCTAGGAATCGCTTAAAATCTGCAAAATCTCATAAAAATTCCTTATAGTCCTTTAGAATTCGTAGAAATCCTTTAAAATATCTAAAAAAAACGGTTTAAATTCTTGAAATTGCGTAAAATATTTTGAAATATTACGATATCCCTTGAAATACCTTTAAAATTCATTCAACTCCATTAAAATTACTCGAAATCCCTTGAAATTCTGTATAATATTCGAAAATCCTTTGAAATTCCGTCAAATTTTTTTAAATCCTCTAAAATCCCTGGATAATACTTTTGAATGATTTGAAGTCTCCTAAAATCCTTTGATATCCCATGAAATCATTGAAGCCCTTTTAAATCCCTTAAAATCTTTTGTAATCCGTGGATATCGTTATTAATTCCCTAAAAATATCGTCAAATTTGAGATTTTCTTTAAAATTGAAATTTTTTAAATAATTTGAAATCTGTGAAACCTCTCGTATTTTTGGAAACGTTTGAAATATCCTCAAACTTTTGTAATGCCCTAAAATCTTTTGGAATCCCGAAAAAGCTTTGGAAATCTCGTTAAATTGTATTTTGAAATATCTTAAAATTCCTTGAAACATGTTGAAATTCTTTCAAATCAGTGGAAATCTTTTAAATCTTTTGAAATCTCATTTACAGTGAAAATAATTGATATATTGAGTATAAAAAGCAATCTTACGTAAGAAGGGGGGGGGGAGGGTAAAATTTCAAAAATATGATGTTAAATGTCCAAATAAGTTTTTCGGTCAAAAATAATGCGTGAACAAGAAAATATTAATAAAAATGTTAATATTATTATGAATGTGTTTTAGTTGATATGGAAAATTGATTTTGGACATGGTGTAATATGAGATTCAACAAAATTCATTGTTCTCAGAATTATAGTATGGTATGTCCAGGAAATATTTTTAATTCAACTATTTATAGTACAAATTTTAAGTAAACAGTTCAACAGAATATTTAAAATTATTCTATTGTATTGCATATCTTGAATTAAATTGCTTATTTTCCAATTATTGACTTTCGAGTAATATTCTGATGTTATTACTTTTAAGGTTAAAGATATTTTGAAAATTGTTTGAAAAAATATTGATATTTGACGTTTGAATACTTTAAAACCAATTTCAATAAACCTACCATCCTTCCCTCAAGATGAAATTTTTTATCGGTGCATAACGCAAATAAGAAATTGTCTTGGCTTCATTAAGAATCATCATCCAAATCCTGGAACAAAAATCGAAATTCAAATTCCAAAGAAATTCTTGACTCAAATTAAAAGAGACTCATTTTTTGTTGTTGATGAAAATGTTTTGTCTCATTCATATATAAAAATTCATAATTTTCAATCAAAAATAACGTCAGATTGTATACCTGCTTAACCTTAACTTCAAGTTTATGAATGGCTTTTGTAAGCTTCTCTATACCAGAAAGACACTCTTGTTTTATTTCTTCAAAAGAACTCGTTAAACCTTCATTCTTTTTCACCATCAGCACATATTTCTCTTTGCACCGTCTATTCTCCTCCAGCAATTCATGATATTCGCTTACCAATTTATCGTAATCATCAATATCAATGGTAGATGCTGTAGATGAAGAGTCCTGGTGCAAATCATAATTCATTTCAAGCGTTGAATCAGAATCATCTTCAGAATACGAATTCTTACAAAAAATTACATTATAGGCATTCTTGTAGCTTATTCGTTCAGAACCGTTTGCGCATCTGACTGGCCTTATACTCGAAAAAGGATTCCGTTCAACGTAGAAATCATTTTCAGTGCCAAATATTTCCTTCATCCCTTCATGAATGTCGCGAGCTTCCTTTTCGCAAAAAGATGTCAAGAGAAAGGGACACTTTAGGGTTTTCAGAGCTGGAATCAATCCTGAATACTCGTTCAAAAACTGATTGGAAAAATCATATCCCACAAGAATGGTTGGTTGAATAGATATATTTTTCTCTGCGTAATCTTTGTCCAAACAGCATTCACGAACTTCGAAAACAATTCTCTCATCCGCAAGGAAAAGTATCTTGTGACGTGCGTATTCTTCTTCAGAAAGCATAATGACGAGACTCATAAATATGATCCTTATTTTTTCTACTCGTGGTAGACAGTTTAAAATTAATTGATATAAAACAACCAATTCAGTATTATCATCAATTACGTATACAATCAACTCTTGATTTTTAAACAAATTCATTTTCTCCAAAGCGTAGAGCAACGTTAAAACTTTTGTTAGATGCTGAGAAAGGGATTTGGAGATCAGGGGACAATTTAGATCCTGACAGGTAACTGGTAGAATGTTCATAAACTCCTCCATGGATCGTGGTAAGCGTGAAATGGTTGAAACATATTTTAAAATATTTGCCAGACCCAATTTATCTACAGATACTTCCAGAGCGTCCAAGAAACAGCAAAGAGTATACAAATCACAATATTGAACGTGATTTGGATGCCCCTCGTGATCTGCACAAAAATTCGCTTGTGGACAATTTTCGCAACTTTTTAAAAGAGTTGTATCGGTTTCGTCACACACTTCGCAACTTTTATTCAGTTGAATCATTTGAAACTCGTACGGATAAAGCTTACGGTGGTTGCAGGCATTAATGATATGTTCACACACAAACGATTGGGCCGTATCTAATGACTTAGATTTTGAATCAAGTGATGACACTACATTAAAGATATTTGATTCTCCAGTTGCTTTTAGTAAACTTGAAACTGCGAGGCACAATGTTTTGTGTTTTGGCCAGTGCCTTTTTTGATGATCTTTCCCACAATAAGAGATCATTCTGCATCCGCCACAAATTTTCAAGGGCGTCTCTCTGTTGTGAGAGAAGCATACGTGACAAAGATTTGGATAAAACTGGCTTTCTGAAATACGCGATCCCTGGGTGGAAGTAAACAGACCACCTGTAAACATTTTTCTGAATTCATCACCCTCGTACATACTTTTCAATTGATATAATAGAGAAGAAAAGTTGAATATATAAAGCTACACCATGCAGAAAAAATAAATTGCAATGAATTACAACAAATAGATACGAATTGAAGCAGTAATTAACATAATTCGTCAGGTGACTGGTGAAAAAATATATAACCACACCTAAACACAAGTAAATGGTGAAGCGACTGGCGAATTGAACGTCTTGAAAGTAGAAGCGCGGAGCACGTGAGCAGTGCTGACACAACAAGGTTCTCAGCATAGCCAACATGTAAAAACTAAATTTTAAAATTAATGTCTCTTGCAGTTTCATTCTTAACCTTTAACCAAAAATTAAATAATTTTACAATTATTTAAATATTACGTATTTGTTCAAGTATATAGTTTACATAAAAAAAGCAGGAGAAATATTTTATCTCACCATATTTTCAACAGATTGAAATATCTTTAAGCGCTAATTCATTTTCTAAGAATACTCGTAAATGTTGAAAGAAATTGAAATCGTTTAAAAAAATGTATTTGATTTTACTAATGTTATGTGGCTTTTATTGGTAGAGAGGACAAAATTCGTTTTTTTTCATTTTCAATTGATTTAAGCGGTCCCACACAGCAATAGGATATGACGGGATATCCCATTCGATCCCATTTATCTCCCAGGTTGTCTCATGGATATCTGACGTTATCTTTTTTTTAGCAGGAACGCTAATATTACATTTAACAAATAATTTAAGAGTATTCTTAGAAAACATAATTGTATCTAAAAATATTTCAATCTTTCGAAAACTATCAAAAATAAAATATTTAAACAGAATACATTTTTTTTTAACAATTTGAATTTGTTTCAGCATTTACGAGTATTCTTAGAGAACAAATTAGTACTTAAAAATATGAAAATCTGTCGAAAATTTTGTGAGATCAAATGTTTCTCCTTTTTGTTTAGGTAAACTATATACTTGAACAAACACGTATTATTATCTAAGCAAATTATTTTATTATCATTAATTAAAGAACTCATAAAGCCTAGAGAATACGTTCATTTCTTGACTAACCTGAAAAATAAATGTTTAAACAAATTAAAATTGAATAATTGAAAATTTGTTCACAATTGTGAACTAATTAATAAATTAATGATTATTTATGGAAGAAGAGCTTTCAAAAAGCGTTAATAAGCCGTAATATTACGTAAAATTTAAATTTATCACTTACGGGGTTTTCTTCTGAGGCACCCCTAAAAATTTATTATTGATCCTTATTCTCTGACGAATTCTGAACAATATTCTGAAACAAGGAATTATTCGTAACACATTATAATATGTTAAAAATAATTCTATAAATCTGTAGATTCACAAAAACCTGACTTTTTGTCATGTTCAATCAATGGGAAGCTTATGCAGGGTGGCCACTATTTTTTCAAATTTTGTCTCCCGGCTTTCTCCCGGTTCTCCCGTTTAATATTCGTGATTTCTCCCGGTTTAGAAAAAAACATATACTCGATAAGCATCAGCAAACTTTTTTGCAAGAAATC
>JAABKJ010007908.1:0-11580 GCA_011634705.1 Andricus grossulariae | reverse complement strand
ATATATATATATATAAATATATATAATAATAATATATACATTTGATATAAAACTGTTGAATATAATGTAGAAAATTTCTAATTTTGGACAAAATCGAGTTCCAAGCACGAGACGCGTGATGAGAATGTGTTCGTTAAAGCCGAAGGAGCTTTAACAAAAGAGAATTTACAATTACCAAATTAAATTTGCCGATGCTTGGACCTTTAATTTCAAAAAGTACACTAAACAATAAATGCCCTAATTATTCAACAAATGGTTGGAAAAAAAAACAACAAAAAAAAGTCTTTGAGATATTTTCGATAGGAACGCAATGCTATTGTCCATTTTTCATTCTGAAAATTACTGTGTTTATAGCAACTGCAGAACTATAAAAAATAATTTAATTTTTTTAAAGTTGTTTAAACAAAATAACAAAAACAAACCTCAACCTGATATTTCGAAGACGAATCTAAGGGTGTTTTCAGTTTTTCCACACGACTCTTTGTTTTTTTTTTTTTTATTAATTACATTAGTTTCGAATCCATATCTACAGGCACACAGCAAATGTACGCTCAACAACAAATGCCCTAATTGTTCAACAAATACATAGAAAAAAAAGGCCTCGGAGATATTTTTGAGGGGAATGAAATGATATTGCCCATTTTTTATTCCAACAATTACTTTGTTTATAAAAATCGCAGAACTATAAAAAATATTGTAATTGTTTACAAAATAGTTCAAACAGAATAACAAAAAAAACGCATCTAGATATTTCGGAGACGAATTTTAAGGTGTTTTCAGTTTTCCGATACGACTCTTAGTTTTTTTTTAAATTCATTAAATTAGTTCCAACTTACTGAAAATGTTACTAAAAAATCGAAAATTGCGTTTCTGGTCAAAAAGTGTTTGTTTTATGTAAACTTTTTATAGAGAACTATATTTTGATTTTTTTACATAGAACCAATACCTTCTCATTAGGATGAAAATGTACTGATTTGATTTTTTGTTTATTTTTAATGTCATTTTTCACGAATTAAATAAAAACTACGCGTCCTATAGAAAAGTAACTGACAACAAATATGTAGATCGTTCTTCGGTGGATACTTTTTGTTTTATAATCTTTTTTCGTATCATGCATAGTATGCAAGCAAAATGGAATTGTTCATCTTATTTTTTAAATTTTTCATAGGGTCAAAATTTAAATTTTGGATTTTTCAAGAGAATTCAAAAACTTGTTCTAATAATCTTGTAGGGCTTGCAAAAAGCAACATTTTTCTTTTCTTGATTTCTTTTTATCTCATGCGTTGTTTGGCCTAAAATGTTGATTTTCGTTAGTTTTTTTGGATTTTGAAAATGCTATAACTCTGATGGTTTTCTTTTTATCGAAAAAAGTCGTGAGGAAAAATTAGTCCATTTTTTAGGGCTTAAAAAAATGTGCTAAAGCTTAATCCAATCTGATCATTTTTTTAAGTCATCGTGCCTACAGACATACAGATGACACATTACAGACAGACACCTTGGTAAAAATCATTTTTTTCTAGCTCAGCGGGTCTCAAAACGTGGAGATTTGATGAAAACCGACTAATTCAAATTTTACATAAGACCAATACCTTCTTATTAGGATGAGAATGTAAAAAACAGCATCGAGATATTTTCAAGAGGAATGCTTTGGTATTGCCCATTTTTTAATCCGACACGACTCTTAGTTTTTTTACAATTAATTACATAAGTATCAAGTCCATATCTGTGGGAAACTTCAATGTCGTAAAAAGTAGCGTATTGAGATCCTAAAAAAGTATGATTAATTTAGAATCAATTGACATGTCAGCTTGGTTACCTGCGCTCGAAAAAAAGGTCTTAAAAATTGCTAACTAATTCACCCCCGTTTTCAGACAATTTTTTAACAGGTTCGAAAGTAGAAAATAGTATATTGTGTATCAAGGGCGTAGAGAAGGCTATTTTGACGAGTGCGAATTTGCTGCCCGAACGAAGCGAGGGCCGCAGTCACACGAGGCAAAATAGCTTTACGCCTTTGATACACACCATACTTTTTGTCCCCCTCCTTGAAAACAAGCATGTGAAGCAGATAGAGGATGTTTGATGTACTTGACAATTTTAGATTACAGGTGAAATGAAGAAATAGCGTACTTTGCAGAAGGGAGACTGTCAGGTATAGCAATACAATTTTTTCAAATATAAAGATAAATTACTCCATGTTCTCACTTTTGGGTGCAGTGTATGTATAGCGGGCGTACAGTTTTATGTAGCGGGCGTAAAGTTTCACGTAGCGGGCGTAAAGTTTCATGTTGGCCCGGCGGCGGAGTGCGCATGTGCGAGCGTCACTGGGCCGGAAGCGGCCACATTACGCCTGCTTCACGTGCATGCAATGGCGTGTTTTCAAGGGGGGTCGGACAAACAATCATTTTCTTTCTACCAATAGCAATTTATGGGTATTTTCCTTTTGACGAAAAAAATAGAAATTGTTTAGTACATTAGGCGTGCTTTCCTAAGGGCATTTTAGATTCTAGGAATGTGAGTAATATTATTGTTCTTTACAGCAAGAATGGGGTGTTCAATACTTACCTTATTTATGCAATTATACGTAATACGCTATTTCCATATTTTCTTTGTCCGTTGCAACACAATAAATATGTACAACGACAAGTCTAAAATTGTATATGATATAATATTGAGTTATACAACATAATTTACGTCAAGACAAGATTTGTAAATAATTCAATTGATAATTTTGAGAAAACTTTCAAAATTATTATCAATTCTTGAAGTATCAAAATAAATAGGTTTAGTAAATATTCAACAGGAGCGAATGCACAGCGGCATCCTTATATCACGTATACATTTTTAATCTTCCGAGACCACGTTTATGATTCCAAGAAGAAATGAATTATTCACTTCAATGACAGCGATATTATTGAATTGACCAATAATTCGGACTTGTGTGACAGGTGGCAGCAGCATGCAGATGCGTCTGTTACCGACTATTATCCTATTTTTTTGGAAAAACCAGAGACTTACCCAATGTCCTGTCTCCGCGAAATCCCTTCCGGGGTCCAGACAAATTTCAAAGAGCCTTTTTAAAAAATGAATCCCCATAGACATAGGAATATGGCGGGACTAACAGCAAGCTTCCTAACTTTGGCGCAGGGAGTGATGATAAGTTACAAGGGGGAGTTGACCATGTTGGTCTTCAAAAGCATGTGGAGTAAAGTGAGAGAAGGAGAACAGTTGGCTCTTTCTCTTGCAATACCGGTTTAGTATAACAAGATCCCGATTTATCGAATCTTAATGACGCAATTTGAGTGCTCCACAGATTTCGCTTTTTTTTTGACACAGTAGCTATGATGTATCCATAGTTAGGCTATTTCACTATCACTACCTGATCACAAAACAATGACTTATCGTCTGCTACCTCGAATACTGAGTATGCAAAAAGCACGACTGTCCTCACGAATATCATGATTAATGCAATTTTTAAATAAAATATGATGCATTACCGGTTGTTGAATTTATTCTCGGAAAGATCCTTTTTTTAGTGACGCGCTATTTCAAAGTTATAGCGAAATAAATTATACTGAAAATTGACCAAAAAGCTACTAAGTAGAGGTTTCGTAGAACTTAAAAAAGTAAACAACTACCAAGACGTCAAAAAAAGCGATACCAACGCTTTTTTGTCAATTTCTCATAAAAAAAATTAATGCAAATATCAGCGCAAACAGAATTTGGTTTAATTTTTAAATTTAGGACAGTATTCATCTTTTTATAATAATAATAATAATAATCGCCCTAGAGCTCCGGCTCTTGCAGTCAGCCACGTTGCATTGGGATAACTCCCCAATGCGATGAACCATGCGGTTACGTAACCAGTATCGCGCAGTGCCACCCACAATAGGCCTCTCTCGGATGAAGGCCATGGTTCAGTTGGAAGTGCAATAGGACCGAACCGAGGCGACGAGCAGGCAATGGCCCCGGACAAACGCGAGAACATTGATTTAAGTGGTTGGACCAACTCAGGAGTTCCAAATCCTCACCTGTTGGCAAAGAAGCTCACCGAGGCGAAAAGGACTCATGCAGAGGTTACATGACCGTTGGGTCAATATGTACCCGGAATATGCTCATAGAACGCCTCAGTGTTTAAGAAATCAGGTATCCTTTTTGCGCAAAAACGGATATGAAGTTCTTTATCGGCAAAAAGAAGAGCAATATCCTCCGGCAGACATACCACCCGTTTCAGCAAGATCACCTGTGTAGATAGCCGATAATGCCATTATGAGAAGTAGGAGATCTATCCACCAAAAAGTCTTTCTCAGGATGGACAAATTATCTGAAGCTAATGCAGCTCTCCCCGATTTGCTCCCCGAAGATTTTAATCTCTGGAATCTGAAGTGCGTAGTTTACGAGAAGGCGGTCTTCCTGCTGAGCGACAATACAAGTAACGATACTTCACTACGCCTTACTAATAAGACTCGCGAGCATATTGCACAGCTTCAGTTGAAAATTGAAACGGCGAGACGGCATGCATCAAATATTCAGTGAGTGATTAGCTACATAACATCAAATAAAAAAATCACTCCAAAAGTTAGGGCATTTACTCGAAACTTAAGGAAAGCAAATCACACGCTGAACAAGTGTAAACTGTTGACCATCAAACTTCACTGGACGCAAAAAATAAGATCTCTTTCAACAGCGAAATAGAACCTTGAACTCTTTCGTAACTTTTGTCAAAGGCAAAGGTTGCAAGGTCCAGAAGAAGAGTTTCCACTTATTACTGCTGAAGAAGTGACTTGTACGCAACAACATCTAGCTCCTATATTTACTGCTTTCTTAAACGGAGAACAACCCATTCCGCAGTGGCTAGTGGAAGGACGCACGGTACTGATCCCTAAGACCGGAGATTTTTCAAGTCCAAAGAACTACAGGCCCATAGCTTGTTTAAACCCCAGCTACAAGCTATTCACTGGCATCCTCAAAGAGAGGACATTAACATCTATCGAGCCGGTATGGAGTGCAATGGTTGAACAAATTGGATGCAAGAGAGAGCTGACAGGTTGCAGGGAGAACCTGTTAATAGACAGGTGTATTACCCAGGACTCGATCAGGTATCAACGCAATCTGTTCATGGTTTGGATTGACTACCTTAAGGCATTCGATAACACGAACCATGAGCTACTTATCAAGTTCCTTGAGTGCCTGGACATGCATCCAAAAATAGTTAGATGCATAAAGGAGCTTATGCTCTTGTGGCGGACAAGGTTTGTCATAACATCTGACGAAAGAAAGTGACTACCAGCTATATCACATATAAGAGGGGGGTCTTCCAAGGAGACTCTTTAACTCCGATACTTTTCTGCATCTCCCTCTTGCCTCTATCTATTGTGCTCCACGGCAAAAGCTCTGCATACCTATTAGGGTGACCAGAAAAAAAACACTTTGGGTTTTCTTAAGAACGAAAGTCAAATAACGGTAGTTTATGCAACTGTAGAAACCATATATTTTTTTTAATTTCAAACAATATTTAGAGGTGGCCCATCGTCTTTGAAGTTCTTATGTAATTAACATGCGCAAAACCAACTTTTTTTCATTTAAGATTTAACCACGAAGTTATCCACTTTTTAATTTAAACTTTTAATATGTTGTTCTTCGGGTACTCAGAATTCACATAAAAGCATCTTTTCAATGAAAATTTCATAAAAAGTATTAAATACGGTTGCTTGAAAAGTGCCATTTTCACTATTTTCTACTGTTTTCAAAGCCTAAAAACGGCCCTAATAATTTATATCTTATACTGAAATTTTAAGAATATTTTCCTTGAAGGTTGAAGATCACATTTCTTGAAAAATCAGATTAGGAAAAATATAAACAAGCCTGCTACAATGGAAACAAGTGTGAGTAAATTTGTTAAATCTGACAGGTCTACGAGTTAAGCTGTTTAATTTTCGGGGCGGATCGCTCATCAGCTCGGCCATAAAAGTCGATCACAGTTGGTCTTGACATTATAAACTCATAAAGCAGACCCTTTCACGGCAAAGCGTTCTGTAGTTATATTTTCTTTTTTCAGAAAAGTGAGTAATAATAATTGAAGGGACGCTGACTAATCCTGTTATAAAGTCACATCGTCGAAAAGAGCTGAGATTGCACTTTTATGATCGACTCTTCACTTACTGAAATTCTCAGCTTTTGCAATAACAAAGTTCAAAGACGATGGGCCACCTCTAAATATTGTTTAAAATTAAACGAAAACAAATGTGGTTTTTACAATCGCATGAATTACCGTTATTTGCTTTTCCCTCCTAAGAAAAGAAAGTGTTTTTTTTTCTTTTCACCCTAATACCTATGTGGCCCTCCAGACAGAAGAGAACATAAGGTCAACCACCTTTTATACATGATCGACGTCAAGGTCTTTGCTTCCTCGAAAGAGGACCTTAACGTCCTTCTGGCGGCGGTAAATAGGTACTGTAAAGCGATTGGTATGAATTTTGGACTGGACAAGTGTGCCTGCCTCCACCAACACCAAGGAAGACTAGAAACTACATCATCGCGTGACAATCAGGATGTTAAACTCATAGGCGGAAATACTACTCAAAATCTTGGTAATGGAGAAACATATGCATATCTTGGTATACCGCAAGCGGAAACCTAATATATGCGTGTGTGAAAAATGATTAAAATTCAGAAAAATTTGGGCTTCCGAATTATCTGGGAACAATAAGATCCAGGCGACCAATATGCTGGCCGTTCCTATACTGCTTTACACGTTTGGTGCAGTAAAATGGAACGTCAATGAGTTGAAACAACTTCACCGATGCACACGCAAGATGATGACAGTTTATCGAAGTCATCATCCTAGATCTTCCGTACCTCGAATATACCTCCCTCGAGATAAAGGAGGTAGAGGTTTGCTGAGCTTCGAGTGTCTTCATCAAAGAACGGTTCTGGCTACAGCCTGCTCAGTTCTGAATAGCATAGATTCTCTTATGCGCCTCGTACATCAACATAAAGTCGTCAATGCTGCAACGTTTCTATACCGTGCCGCAGATAGGGCCGCAGAGGAGCTGGGTCTCCCATTTGATTTCAACGACACTACACATGGCCTAGCATCACTAACACCTTTGGTGCTCAAAATTCGTTTAAAGAAGCAGAATATTCGCTTCCACTAAGAGAACATGCTAATAAGCCTCTTCATGGTAAATTCTACGGGATTCTAAGTAGAGAAGAGCTGTAGGTGGGTCTGTCCAACATGTTTCTCAAGTCTGCTGGATTGAGATCGGAGACTGAGGGATTCCTTTTTGCCTGCCAAGACGGCTTTATAGACACCTTAGTTTACCGCGAGCGTATAATAAATGTACCTGTAGGCGATACCAACTGCCGAGCTTGTAATCAAGAGCATTGGACATGTTCTCTGTGGATGCTCAAAGTGTGCATCCTACGGGTACATAGAGAGACGCAATGCGGCTCTAAAAGTGTTATATTACGATCTTCGGCACTTCTATGGTGTTGATGTAATGCCCGTCTTGCCAGACGCCCAGGGGGAACTCGAGTCCATTGTGGAGAACGTTCAGTGTAAGATCTACTGGAATTTCCCAGACTGTACCCAGACTATAAAGTCCATTTGTATTTCTCATAATCGGCTGTCTTGGAGGTATGAAAGCTTAATTTCTTAGTCAACTCAACAAAATCCCGCCTTGCCAGCGTCAGGCTCAATCCATCGCGAAACGGATGCAAAAGGCTGTTCTTCTGGGATCACTTTATCTGGTCCGTCAACACTGTTCGTCATAACATTCTATAAAGATTGATAGCTCTAAAAAAGTATCCAGAGGTGAAACCTTTATCTCCAAGTGTCCCGTCTGCCGCGTGAGGTCATCCGCGGCTAGAGATCCAACTTCAAGAAACAGTGTTGCACGATGTTATCTCGCATCAATTTCCCGCACTTGCTTACCTTCTAGGACAGAAGGAGCAGAAGTGGATGACGTGTACGTTCCGGCTGCATCGGGATTGGTTGCTACAAAGAACCAGGATCATAGGTTCCGGAGCCTACAACTTCTCATAATATAAATACCGTCGAAGAGCATTAAGTGGGGTACCACAATGAAAGAGGAATTGGTGCGTCTCTACTATGAAGAAAGTCACACCAAGAGATCGTATCGCTAAGGCGAAGGACGTCAGGACTAATGTACACATCTCAGAAGACCGAGCAATGGAGATTTAAAAACAGGTTGATTTGACGTTGAAAAGCGACGGAAATGAAGATCAGTTAGAAGATGCCGCGTCACACGACCAAGCAGCGGCAATTGACGTTCTCCCTCAACCCGTTGATGATCCAGTACCACCATATTCTATAGAGGTAGATGGCCTTATTTAAACAGAGGCAGAAGCAGAGGTTTAGCAACCAAGAAGGCGATTAAAATGGACATAACATATGAACAGAGATGTTATGCGCCTTTATTTTTTGGCGGAAAAAAGTGGGCAAAGTGCGAGGAGAGAACATCGTCGAGTCTTCTTACTTGAGTACCCAGAGCTAGCCACAAGAATAGATAAGCAGAATCTAGCAGACCAAAAACGCTCAATATCTGTAAACAGGTTGCTTTCGGCTGTTGAAATAGCTGCCATCAAAATGGAAGTGGAACAGCAGCTTCCTATTGATGAACTCCCTTCGGAAGATGTGGATAACGAAGACTTCATTGAAGCTGAAGACATAGGTGTTAGGGATAATAAACATTAAGTACCGCATCCACTAGAACCACACCTGGATATCAATAACGTTGATGCAAACAGCGAAATCCCCGAAAAAGTCCAGCACCTTGAAAGGAATTATGGTCATGCTTTGCTAGAGTTCAGACATCTAAAACCAACACAAAGGCATTCTTTGCCCAAGATGAACATCACAAAGGATCTGCGTGCATTAATAGGACACCTGAACAGCAAGGTTTTACCTATGCATTTGAATGCAATATTAGCTACGTTGGAGGTGCAAACTCTTCTGTACTGTGCAGCTGTAGCAACCGTTACAACGTTGGGCCGCAGAACTAGGCATACAAATGCAGTCTGCCAAAGGAACGGATCGACATCCACCATGGAAAATCAGGTTGGATATGGACGTCAGCAAAGTAAGGTGCAATTTGGGTCGATTGACTCAATATAAGAAAGGAAATAGAACCAGAAAACTGATACATCATGTAACTAAAATCATCCACCCTCAGCGCATCAAAACATTTCCACCAGCAATATTCGGTAAGATTATAAACTCTCAGCGGCAGAGGCTTAATGTTATTACTGCTAGACTGCGTGGGTACAAGAAAAGTAGTGCAAGAAGACAACAAAATCGAACCTTTCAGGCAGATGAAAAAACATTCTATCGCGAACTGGGTGTAAAGCAAAATAACCAGTATGACACCGAAGTTCCTTTAATTGGAAGACATGACTAACTACTGTTCGGGTGTTCGGGGAAAAATTGATAGAAGCAATTTGGACACTGCGTGGATCCAGCTAGAGGAAACAAGAACAAGCAATAACCCTGAAATGGAGCTGACTAACATCACAGCTTTAGATGTTTCAACGGGTTTGAAAAGGGCAAGTAACTGGAAAGCTCCAGGTCCGGACATAATGCACAACTTCTGATACAATTCCCTGACAAGTGTGCATTTTGCGTTGGTAAGGTGTTTTAAGAAGATCATCGAACACCCAGATCTGTTGCCAGGCTTTATGCTTAAGGTTACTACGTATGTGTTGCCTAAAAAACCAGACGTTCAAAATCCATCTGAATTTAGACCGATAGCCCGTCTTCCAGCAATTTATAAATGTCTTACAGCCATCATTGCAGATAAGGTACTATATATTCTCACTGCGACGAGAATGACATCCTAACAGAAGAACAAAAAGAATGTTGTAAAAACTCGCGGGGCAGTAAAGATCTGGTCACCATAGACGCTGTTGCCATGACACAAGCTCGTAAACATCAAAGAAACTTACGCATGGCATACATTGACTACAAGCAAGCGTTTTCTTCCGTACCATATCACTATTTTTTTGAAGTCCTAAAAGTATACAAAATCTGCTCGCGCATTATCGATTTTCTAAGTCTTGCGATGATGCTTTGGGGTACAAGAATCAAGTACTTTGATCATGGACAACCAGGGATAACTAGATTAATACGCATTAAGACGGTTATCTTTCAAGGAGACTCCTTTAGTGAACTGTGGTTCTGTTTAACGTTGAACCCATTGAGCAAAACACTAAATAGCATGTCCTATGGGACATACTTGAAGATATACGCTGGTTCGGACCAGAAACTGCAGCAAGCGATCGATGTCACAAAGCAGTTTTCCAATGATATCCACACGGAGTTCGGACTAGATAAATGCAGAACAGTGCATTTAACCAGAGGAGAATTAGGGACCACAGAGCTAGAGAACGATTTCGAGAATGCCATCGAGGCAATGGCTGAGGACGAGTCGTACAAATACCTGGGTATTCTCGAATGTAAGGGTATTTAGCATATGATAGTTGAGAAAAGCCTAATGACTGCCTTCACTACAAGATTCAAATTGATTCTGAAGAGTTCTCTTAACTCGGCAAACAAAATCAGGGCAATCCAACACCTATGCGACCCCTGTCCTCATGTACTCCTTTGGGCTCATCAAATGGTCTAACACCGACCTTGAAAGGTTAAACAGAACCGTCCGCGTAGAAATGACGAAGCACGGATTTCACAACAGTAATTCGGCGATTGATAGGACATAGAGGGGGTAGGGGCGTTGTAGATGTCAAGAAACTGTGTAATAAGTCACAAGTTATACAGTTGCGAGAATATTTTAACAGAAAACGAAATGTTGCGCTTTACAACACCATCTTTAAAGCGGATCTTGACTACACGCTCTTGAACGTGTCTTCAGAGGAGGCCTTGAATATCAGGGCAGAAACCATAGAGGAATTAGAAACGAAATGGAGACAGAAAGCCATCTACGGCGAGCATTACAAAATGTTAGATCAACATGAAGTGGATAGTGAGGCGTCTAATATATGGCTGAGAAAGGGCGTCCTGTATTTAGAAACGGCAGGATTCGTCTTCGCGATTCAGGACAGGGTTATCAGCACCAGAAATGATCGCAAGCACGTGTTACATCAATACGTGGTTGACAGGTGCCGATTATGAGGAGATACCAACGAATCCATCGAGCACATTATTTATGGTTGTCAACAACTTGCCCTAAACCTAGGACTCTTAACAGAATGGATGCCTTTCTATTGATACATTCCAATGCTCGTTTTAAAAAACGAAGATTACATCGTATAATGGGATGTTACTATCCAGACGGATTATTAAATCCGAGCCAATCGACCTGACGTCGTGATGCGAGAAAAAATAGGTGGAAGAGTCTACATCATGGACATTGCTTGTCCACTTCACCGAAATTTGTAGGCAACCTATACAACCAAGATCCATAAGTATAGCGAGCTAAGGCATGACGTAAAGACAATATGGAGGAATGTGAAACATTCATCTATTCACCCTATTGTGATTTCGGCTACAGGCAATGTGCACGCAAGATGCACTGAACATCTTGAACATTTAGGAGTCAGTAGGGT
>JAABKJ010007907.1:0-11581 GCA_011634705.1 Andricus grossulariae | reverse complement strand
AATCGAAAACGCAAAGAAGTTCAGGACTGTAAAGAAATTCTAATTTGTGTTTAGTGAAAGGTTCCTGTAAAAAGACAAATAAAAATATAGAATCATCATCAATACAAAATTATAGAGAAGTTCTAAATTGGGAAACCCGAGTGCTAATTAAAAACATGGGAGCTACGCGCGTCATTATTATGTATTTTTTGTGCGATTCCTAAATGCAAATACAAAACTCATGTTAATTCGCAATTAGCGAGACGTTCTGAATTGGGAAACCCAAGTGCCAACTGGAAATTAAAGGAAACTCTAAGACTAAAAAAATTTCAATTTATGTTCAGTAAAAAGTGTCTCTCAAAATACATTCCTTAGAAAGAAGAATTGTAGATAAATGAAATGAAATAACTATTTTGTTAGCGAAGTTAAACTATTTTGTATTATTATTAGAAAAGACACACGGGCGCTACGCTTGTTATTATTATTTATTTTGTTCCTGGTTTTTGAATAAAAATATAAAATGCATGTTGATGCAAAATAATCGAGACGTTCTCAATTGGAAACTCAAGTTCTAATTGAAAACGAAAAGAAACTCTGGGACTATAAAAACTTTGACTTTGCATTTAGAGAATGATTTCTCTGAAAAGGCTTTTTATTGGCAGAGAAACCGCAGATAAATAAAATATAATCATTATTTTTTCAGTAAAGGTAAACTATTGTTCACTATTACCAGATGAGAAACACGGATGCTATGCACGCTATAATTATGTAATTCTTGCGCAGTTTTTCAATTAAAATATAGAATTCTTGTTTGTACAAAAGAATCGAGACGTTTTGAATTGGAAACCCGAGTGCTAATTGAAATCGGAAAGAAACTCTAGGCCTATGAAGAAATTTGACTGTGTGTTATAAGAAAGATTCGTGTTGAAAGGCTTTTCATTAGCAGAGAAATCGTAGATGAATAAAATGTGATAATTATTTTTTCAAAGTTATACTATTTTCCAATATTAGTAGATAAGAAAAACGGATGCTATGCACGTCATAATTATGTATTTTTTGCGCAATTTTCAAATTAAAATATAGAATTCATATTGATACAAAATAATCGAGAAGTTGTGAAGTGGAAACCCGAGTGCCAATTGAAAACGAAAACAAACTCTGAAAGTATAAAGAAATTTCGCGTTGTTTTTAGAGAAAGATTCCTGTTAAATGACGTTTCATAGGCAGATACATTCTAGATAAATTAAATGGAATAATCATTTTGATACTAAAGTGAAATCCTGTTTCAATTCTCCTCGAAAAGAAACACGGGTGCTACGCTCCTTATTATCATTAATTTCTTTCGCAGTTTTTGAATAAAAATATAAAATTTAGGTTAATGCAAAATAATCAAGAAGTTCTGATTTTAAAACCCGAGTGCTAATTGAAAACGAAAAGAAACTCTGGAAGAATGAAAAAATTTGATTTTGTTTTTAGAGGAAGATTCATGTTGAAAGACGTTTCATGGCAGAAAAATTGTACATAAATGGAATGGAATCATTATTTTGATAATAATGTAAAAAAATATTTTTTATTGTCACTAGGAAAGCACGAAAACTATTAATCATAAACAATAATCGAGAAGTTCCCAATCGGGAACCCCAAGTACTAATTGTAAACGAAATAACACTCTGGGACTATGAAAAATTTGAGTTCGTTTTCAGTGGAAGATTCCTGTTAAAAAAATGTCTATTGGCAGAGAAATTGTAGATAAAAAAATTCAATAATTATTCTTTCAGTAAAGTTAAACTATAGTCATAATAATATATTTCTTGCGCGCTTTTTAAATTTAAATATAGAATTCGTGTTGATACAAAATAAACGAGAAGTTTTAAATTGGAAACCCGAGTGCCAATTAAAATCGAAAAGAAACTCTAGGCCTATAAACATTAATAAAAACAATTTTTTCATATCACTGGAAAATCACGAAAATTATTAATTATACACAATATTCGAGAAGTTCTGAATCAGGAAAGCCAAGTACTAACTAAAAACGAAAGGAAATTCTGAAAGTATATCAAATTAGACTTCGTCTTTAGTGAAAGATTCCCGTTAAAAGACCTTCCATTGGCAGAGAATTTGTAAATGAAAAAATGTAATCATTTTTTTTTACTGAATTCAAACTATAGTCATAATTATTTTTTTTCGCAGTTTATTGATTAAAATATAGAATTCACGTTGATATAAAATAATTAAGAAGTTCTGAATTGGAAACCCGAGTGCTAATTGAAAAAAAAGAAACCCTAGGACTATCAAAATATTTGGCTTCGTGTTTAGCGAAAGATCGCTGTTATAAGGCATTTCATTGGCAGAAAGATTGTAGATAAATTCAATGAAATAATTATTTTGATAATAAAGTGAAATCCTCTTTCAATATCAGTGGAAAAGAAACACGAGTGCTACGCTTGATATTATTGTTGATTTATTTCGCAGTTTTTTGATAAAAATATCAAATTTATGGTAATGCAAAATAATCAAGAAGTTCTGAATTGAAAACCCGAGTGCTAATTGAAAACGAAAAGATACTCTGGGAGTATAAAATGATTTGACTTCCTTTTAAGAGAAAGATTCCTGTTAAGAGACATTTCATGTGTAGAAAAATTGTAGATAAATTAAATGGAATAATTATTTTGATAATAAAGTAAAAAAAAATGCAATATAACTAGAAAAGCAAGCAAATTATTATTAAAACACAATAATTGAAAAGTTTTGAATCGGAAAACTCAAGGGCTAATTGAAAACAGAAGGAAACTCTAGCACTAAAAAAAATTTAACTTCATGTTTTGTGAAAAATTTCTTTTAAAAAACTTGTCATTAGCAATGAAATCGTAGGTAAACAAAATGTAATAATTATTTTCCATTGAAGTTAAACAATTTTTCATTATTACTGGATAAGAAACACGGATGCTAGGCAGGTCATAGTTATGTATTTCTTGTGCAGTTTTAAATTAAAATATAGAATTCATGGTGATACAAAATAATCAAGAAGTTTTTAATTTGAAACCCGAGTACCAATCAAACAAAAAAAACTCTGGAATTATAAAAAAATTTGAATCAGTTTTTAAAGAAAAATTCGTGTCAAAAGAGGTTTAATAGGGAGAAAAATTGTTGATAAATTAAATGGAATCACTATTTTGATAATAAAGTAAAACGATTTTTTGATATCACTATAAAATCATGAAAATGATTAATGATACACAATATTCGAGAAGTTCTGAATCGGGAAACCCAAGTACTAATTGAAAACGAAAGAAAATTCTGGAACTATGTGAAATTTGACTTCGTGCTTAGTGAAAGATTCCCGTTGGCAGATAAATTGTAGATAAAAAAATGTAATCATTTTTTTAGTAAGGTTAAACTATAGTCATAATTATGTATTTCTTGTGCAGTTTCTGAAATAAAATATAGAAATAATGTTGATACAAAATAATCGAGAAGTTCTTAATTAGAATCCCGAGCGCCAATTACAAACGAAAATAAACTCTGGGACCATAGAAAAATTTGATTTTTTATTCAGAGAACGATTCCTGTTAAAGGGCATTTCATTGGCAGAAAAATTGGAGGCAAATAAAATATAATCATTTTGTTGATAACAAAGTAAAACAAATTTTCAATCTCACTGGAAGAGCAAGAAAATTATTATTAATACACAATAGTCAAAAAGTTTCAAACCGGGAAACCCAAGTGCTAATTGAAAACAAAAGGGAACTCTAAGACTAAAAAAAATTTTACTTCATGTTTCGTGAAGATTCCTTTTAAAAGACTTTTCATCGTAGATAAATAAAATGTAAAAATAATTTTTTTTATTAAAGGTTAACTATTTTTAATTATTACTGGATAAGAAACACGGACGCTATGCAGGTCATAATTATGTATTTCTTTTGCAGTTTTATATTAAAATATAGAATTCGTATTGATAGAAAATAATCGAGAAGTTTTGAATTTGAAACCCGAGTACCAATCAAACAAAAGAAACTCTGGAATTGTAAAAAATTTGACTTAGTTTTCTAAGAAAAATTCCTGTTAAAATACGTTTTAAAGGCAGAAAAATTTTCGATAAATTAAATGAAATCATTATTTTCATAATAAAGTACAACGATTTTTTAATATATAAAATGTAATAATTATTTTTTCATTAAAGTTAAACTAGTATTCAGTGTCACTTGATAAGAAACACGGACGCTATTCACGTCATAATTATGTATTTGTTGCTATTTTTTAAATTAAAATATAGAATTCATGTCGATAAAAAATAATTGAAAAGTTCTAAATTGGAAACCCGAGCGCCTATAAAAAAATTTGAGTTTGTGTTTAGAAAAAGATTCATGTTAAAGGGCATTTCGTTCGCAGAAAAATTCTAGATGAATAAAATATAATCATTATTTTAATAATAAAGTAAAACAATTTTTAATGTCACCAGAAAAAAAGAATTATTATTAATACACAATAATCGAGAAGTTCCGATGGACGATAGGCAGGTCATAATAATTATGTATTTCTCATGCAGTTTTAAATTAAAATATAGAATTCATGTTGATACACAATAATCGAGAAGTTTGAAATTTGAAACCCGAGTACCAATCAATCAAAAATAACTGTGAAAGTATAAAAAAATTTGCCTTCGTGTTTAGCGAAAGATTCCTGTTAAAAGACTTTCCATTGTCCGAGAAATTGTAGATGAAAAAAATGTAATAATTATTATTTTGGTAAAGCTAAACTATTCTTCATTATTACTAGATGAGAAACACGAACGCTATGCGCGTCATTATTATTCATTTTGTTCAGCATTTTCAAATAAAAATATAAAATGCATGTTAATGCTGAATAATCGAGAAGTTCTGAATTGGAAACCCAAGTGCTGAACAAAAACGAAGGAAAACTCAGGGACGATAAAAAAATTTGAATTTGTGTTTAGAGAAAGATTCCTGTCCAAGTGCTAATTGTAAACGAAAGAAAGCTCTGGGACTTAAAAAAATGTTGCTTTATGTTTAGTGAAACATTTCTGTTGAAGGGCCTTTCATTGAAAGCAAAATTAAAGATTAATAAAACATAATCATTATTTTGATAATAAAGTAGAACAATTTTTCAATATCACTAGAAAAGCAAGGAAAGTATCATTACAACACAACAATCGGAAAGTTCTGAATTGGAAACCCGAGTGCCAATCGAAAACGAAAATAAAACCCTAAGACTATAAAAAAATTTGACTCTGGGACTATAAAAAATGTGACTGTTTCTTGAGAAAGATTCCTATTTAAAGGGGTTTCATGGACAGGAATATTGTAGACAAATTAAATTGAATAATTATCTTGATAATCAAGTAAAACCGTTTTTTAATATCAGTGGAAAAGCACGGATATTATTAATTATGTAAAATAATCGAGGAGTTCTGCATCGAGAAATCCAAGTACTAACTGAAAGCAAAATGAAACTCTAGGACTATACAAAGCTTGACATCTTTTTCAGTGAAAGATTTCTGTTAAAACACTTTCCATTCGCAGGGAAATTGTAGAGAAGAAAATGAATTGATAATTTTTTTTTAGAAAAATTAAACTATGGTCATAATTATGTATTTATTGCGCAGTTTTTGAATTAAAATATAGAATTCATGTTGACGCAAAATAATCGAGAAGTTCTGAATTGGAAACCCGAGTGCGATTTGAAAACAAAGAGAAACTCTGGGAATATAAAAAAATTTAACTTTGTCTTTAGAGACCGATTCCTGTTAAAGGGCATTTTATTGGCAGAAAAATTATTATATTATATCACTAGAAAAGCAAGAAAATTATTATTAATACACAATATTCGAAAAGTTCTGAATACGGAAACCCAAGTGCTAATTAAAAACGAAAGGAAACTCTAGAACTGAAAAATTTTTACTTTATGTTTCGTGAAAGATTTCTGTTAAAAGACCTTTGGCTTCCTTTGGCACAGGAAATTGTAGATAAAGAAAGTGTACTAATTATTATTTTCAATAAAGTTAACCTATTCTTTATTATTACTAGATAAGAAACACGTAGGCTATGCGCGTCATCATTATTTATTTCTTGGGCAGTTTTCAAATTAAAATATAGAATTTATGTTGATACAAAATATTCGAGATGTTCTGAATTGGAAACCCGAGTGCCAATTGAGAACGAAAATTAACTCTGGGCCTATACAAAAATCTGGCTTTGTGTTTAGAGAAAGATTGGTGTTATAAGAATTTGAATAAATTATAGAATTAATATTGATACAAAATTTTGTATTTTATAGTATTCATTATTATTATTATTATCAATATTTTTGACACTTGATAAAAACGTATATCTTACACTCAGAAAAATATTTGTTCTGATTTAAAGAAACCGTTTTTTTTAATAATTTTTTTTTTTATTTAACCCAAAATAACTTCAAAATAAAGAAAATTATTTCAACTAAAAAAAAATCTGAATTTTATGGTTCTGGATGATACTTAAAAAAATCTGATGATTATTAATTCTAAAAATACCAACTTGAGAATAAATTTTTTTTTGTGTGGAAAACGTTAACTAAATTTTGAAAAGTTTAAAAATTGTAAATCTTCTTCGAAACCTATATCGATATTTCCGATCAAGTCCGCTTTTTGAAACATCATGTTTTTTTTTACTAAAAATATCGAATTAGGTTATAACCTAAAATTGTTGCAGCTTGTGAATTGTATTATTTTAAACAAGAATCACTGGATATAAATCTAATAATTTTTGTTTAAAATTACCAATATTAAAAAAAACACTAATGTAATGTAATATTTTCAATAATTTATTAAATAACTCAAAAGTATTGAATTTAACCGCGCAAATGTATTTGAAAAAGAACAAAAGTTTCTCAATTCGCATAAAGTTTTTAATTATATTTTTTATAAAAAAAAAGAATATTTGTAGATTTAGTTTTTTTAATTTTCAAATTTAGGGTACACAAACACTATAGGAAATGAAAAGCCAGTCAGGTTTTCAAAAACAGTGATAGCGAGATTTTCGAGACATGTCATAATACCACTTTTTTGGATAGGATTTAAAAATTTTTGAATAGCTTTATTAAATATTATAATTGCATTTTTAGTTATATTTTCAGTAATCTAATTGAAATTAAGCAAACATATTAATAAACAAAAATGCTTAATTAAATTTTTAAAGTATTTATTGAAAATATTTGAGATAATTTCCGAGATTTCACATGACATTTATTTCAATTACACTGGCTACAGAAATGAAAACTTTTAAAAATAAACGTTTTCAATACCATGGTCAATAAAATCGAGTGACTGTTTAAAGCTGATAGAGACGAACAATAGATGAAGGCAATTGTGCAATTTTGTATACATTTTTTCGATTCATGCCTTTCATAGTTTTTAGATAAAACCTATCGTGACTTTAGTATTTACAATTTAACAATTCAAAATGATTCTAATTATTTATTAAAAAAAAACATAATTTTTCTATATTTTTATGTTTCAATGTTTCCAGAGTGTTTTAAATAAAAATATCAACTCTTTTGTCAGCTGTCAGAAGAAACTCAATACTTGAGTTCTTTTATCTATTTTGAAAAGTGACTATAAATTGGAAAGCACCAGGGAAGAGATGAAATGGCCTCGAAAGAAATACGATACATGATATTGGATTGATAAAACTCGATTTTGCTTTGTTCCACCGACCAAAGCTCTTACCAATCTATCAAGATCCAATCCATTTTTAGAGTAAAATTGAGTATTTCTGGTAAACCTCGTCCACATGTTGAATAAAAATATGTCAGATTTTACGAATATTATCAATAAGATTGTTACATTTTTAACCAAAAGTATTAATTTTCTATAAAAAAGTAGAATTTTCAACAAAATAGATGAATTCTCTACTAAAAGTAATACATTTTCTAATAAACAATAAAATATGTGAATTTTCATTGAAAAACATTTTTTAATTTAAAAAAAAGTTTCTACGAAATATTTGAATTTAGAAACGGAAAATATAAATTTTCAGCATAAAATTTCATTTTCAATCAAACAGTTAAATTTTTAAACAAATACTTAAATTTGAAGTTTGAGTAATTATATAGTTTAATAAAAAAATTTTGCAACAAGAAATGTAATAGTTGATACTTCAACCTAAAACTATTTTTATTCAAAATTAAAAATAGTTGAATTTAGCCAATAAAGACGAATCTTCAACAAAATAGATCAATTTTTAACAAAATAGTTACATTTTCAAAATGATTAATTTTCCACTAGAAAATATAGAAAGAGAATATTCTACAAAAAAGTTGAATTTTTAATAAAATAAATAAGTTTTCTGCTTCATATGATACTGTTTCAATCAAAAATACCAAATAGTTAAATATTTGGTTAAAAAAATAATGAAGTTTAAAAAAATATGAAGTTTTAGCAAAAATTGTAATAGTTGATATTTCAACCAAAATATGTTAACCTTTAAAATTAAGAACAGTTAAATCTAACCGACAAGAAAAAATTTTCAGCCAAATGCATACATTTTTGACTAAAATTCATGAATTTTCAACCAAAAATAAAATAGTTCTATTAACATTTGAAAAAATGTTAGTGAGGAAAAAAAATGTTCTACAAAACAATTAAATTTTCAACCAGAGAATATGAATTTTCAACCAAAAATATAATTTTAAAATAAATAGTTGTATTTCTTAACAAATAGTTAAATCTGTATCTAAAAAATTTAATTATACCCTAAAAAAATTGATTTTTGACAAAAAATTTAATAGCTTGTATTTCAACAACAAATATTTTAATTTAAAATCACAAACTGTTAAATTTTCAAAAACAGTTTAATTTTCAAAGTCAAAATACGGATTTTCAACAAAAAATTGAATTTTCAACCAAACAGTAAAATCTTTAACCAAATTATTCAATTTTTAGTTAAAAAAATAATGAAGCTTGAGGAAATAAGAATTTTTAGCAAAAAATGTAATAGTTGATATTTCAATGCAAAAAAATGTTTATTTAAAGTAAAAAATAGTTTAATTTAACCAATAAAGACGAATTTTCAGCAAAAAGCATGCAATTTTCCACTAAAACTGATAAATTTTCAACCAAAAATGAAATAGTTCTATTTTCACTTCAAAAAAAATTTAAATTAACACCACAAAATTTTCTACACAGTAGTTGAATTTTCAACCGGAAAATATGAATATCCAGCAAAAAAAAGTTTTATTCTCAAGAGAAAGTAATTTTTACCCCAAAAAGATTAATTTTCTACAGAAAATGTAAGAGTTGATATTCAAATGGGAAACGTTTTAATTAAATATAAAAAAAAACAGTTAAAATTAATGTATAAAGACGAATTTTAAAGAAAATAGTTACATTTTTATCAAAAAGGATTAATTTTCTACAAACGGACGATTTTGTAACGAAGTACATGAATTTTTTGCTGAAAATGATAAATTTTTAACCAGAAGTAAAATAGTTTTATCTTATCCAAAAGAATTTACAATCAAAGAAACAATTTTTCTACAAAACAGTGGAATTTTCAAACGGAAAATATAAATTTTCAACAAAAAACTGAAAAGAAAAAAGAAAGTTTCTACTCTTCTGATATAAAAAATTCAATTTTCAACCAAACAGTTGAATTTTTAGCTAAAAAAATTTATTTTTACCCAAAAAAGATGAATTTTCAAGCAAAAATGTAATAGTTGGTATTTAAACAACAAAATATTTTCATTGAAAAAAAAAAGTACAGTTTGATCAATAAAGATAAATTTTCAACAAAATACAAACATTTTCAACCAGGTAGTTACATGTTTAACCGAAAGGATTACTTTTTTACGAAAAGGTTGAATTTTTAACAAAATACGCGAAGTTTTAATCAAAACTGAAATATTTAAATTGATTTGTTTTTAAACTTACTAAGAAAACGAATATTCTACAAAAAAAATGAATTTTCAACAAAATAAATGAGTTTTCTGCTCAAAATGATACATTTTCAATAAAAAATAAAATACTTAAATTTACAACAAAAAAAAAACTTTAATTAAAAAAAAAAATTTTACAAAACAGTTGAATTTTCAAACGCAAGATATGAATTTTCAACAAAAAATTTTATTTTGAACCCACCGATAAAATTCTTAACCTGAGACTTAAATTTTCAGTTAAAAAAATAATAAAGTTTAAAAAAATATGAGGCCTTAGCAAAAATTGTAATAGTCGATATTTTGAGCAAAACATATTTTCATTTAAAATTAAAAACAGTTGAATCTAACCCACAAAAAAGAATTTTTAACAAAATGCATACTTTTTTAACCAAAAAATATGAATTGTCAACCAAATAGTTGTATTTTTAACCAAGTAGTTAAATTTGTATCTAAAAAAAAGTCATTTTTACACTAGAGAGATGAATTTTCAAGAAAAAATGTAATAGTTGGTGTTTCAACAACGAAATATTTTAATTTAAAATCAAAAACAGTTAAATTTAACCAATAAAGATGAATTTTCAATCAAAAATGAGAGAGTTAAATTTATTTTTCATAAATTCAATGAGAAAACGAATTTTCTACAAAAAAGTTGAATTTGCAACACAATAAATAAGTTTTCTGCTTAAAGTGATAAATTTTCAATAAGAAATAAAATAATAAAATTTTCGATAAAAAACAACTTTAATTCAGGAAACAAATTTTCTAATTTCTAATTAATTAAAAAAAAGTGTTAGTTGAGGAAATAAATGTTCTACAAAACAGTTGAATTTTCAACGGAAAAATATGAATTTTCAACGAAAAATTTAATTTCCAACCAAACAGTAAAATCTTCAACCAAATACTTGAATTCTTAGTTAAAAAAATAATTAAGTTTAAAAAAATTAATTTTTAGCAATAAATGTAATATTTGATATTTCCATCCAAAAATATTTTTATTTAAAAACAAAAAAAAGTTTAATTCAACCAATAAAGACGAATTTCCAACTAAAGACATGAATTTCCTACTAAAACTGATAAATTTCCAACCAACAATGAAATAGTTCTATTTTCACTTTAAACCAAATTTTAAACATATTTTCTACAAAACAGTTGAATTCTCGACAAAAAAAATTATTAACCCAAGAGTTGCATTTTTAACCGAATAGTTAAATTTTTAGTTGAAAAAATTAATATTACTCGCAAAAAGATGGATTTTTAGCAAAAGACACGAGTTTTCAATCAAAAATGAAATAGTTAAATTTCTTACACAACAACTTTAATTAAAAAAACAAATAAAAATTCAACTAAGCAGTTGAATTTTTAACCAAATAGTTACATTTTCAGATGAAAAAAATGAATTTTTACCCTAAAAAGATGAATTTTCAACAAAAAATGTAATACTTGATATTACAAGAAAAAAATATATATATATACACGAATTTCTAATAAAAAATGAAACAGTTAAATTTATTTTTTTTAATTCAATAAGAAAACGAATTTCCTACAAAAAAGTAAAATTTTTAACAAAATAAATAAGTTTTCTCCTTAAAATGACAAAATTTTCAATAAAAATTGAATATTTGAATTTGCAATATAAAATAGGTTTAATTAAAAAACAAATTTTCTACAAAAC
>JAABKJ010007906.1:0-11581 GCA_011634705.1 Andricus grossulariae | reverse complement strand
ACTACTTTACCACCGAGCAATTCACGCCTACCCCGAAAGGGAAACGGCTTAATGATATAATAATAATAATAATATATCTAGATGTACACTACCATCAGAAATTGTGTGCACGACTCTTGTGAGCGCTATTAAAAATCACTGATGACTTCGAACCACGATATTTCGGCTAAAAAAAGGGATGAGGCATTTTTTTAAACAGCTCGAAAGCTTATAAGATTTCACGTCTAGTGATATACAACAAATATTTGCTGACCCACTTCAAATAATACAGTACGTGAGAAGTTTAAAAACAAAATTCAAGATTTTCTCGAATTTTCTACCTCAATTAAACTTTTAGCACAATCTAGGGAAATTTTTTCAAATACCTCAAAATTCTACAGCATCGAGCCTAAAATCTTATCTTTAATTTAAGCCAAGAAAACTTAAAAAATCTTTATGAGTACCCGAGATATGATTTAAAATGTTCCATCGTATCTGAGCTCAATTACTCACAATTGACACAATTACTGTACAATTTCCGACGGTAGTGTAAACTTACATGGAATATAACAAAAAATATGCTTCAACATCATAGAAATTTAGATATAAGCCTTAATGAATTTTAAGAAGTTCGATAATGACATATGCACTATATCAAGAGAAGCTGATATTACATCTTTTACTAGATTTAAGGAAAAATTACGAAAAGATAAGTTTTTATCATAGATCGAAATAGAAGTTTTATTGAATTTGATTTTATCAGATATTTCAACCCGATTAACTGTCGAATAAATTCTCAAGATTGTTTGATTTAGATTTTAATTAAATTTTAAATTTTCATTCAATTTTGTTTCTTTTAAGATACAATTAATTCTCAGAAATATTGAAGATAAAAATATAAATGGTGTTAATAATTCCTCAATAATTAACTTTAAATTCAATTCTCACTTTCAATTAATATGAGCATAACATATAAATATTCCTTATTAGTTTCGTATTAAAATTTCCCTGACGAGGGCGCCTGAAAGGCCTTTAAACATGTTGGACCCAGGTAGTATAAAAAAGACGGATGAATAATAAAGAAATGAGAGAGAGGTGGTTTTGGATGTCTCTTTTTCTCCCTCCTTTTTCAATTGTCATATATCTGTCTCTGATGAGACTTTTTACGATGTTTTTTGTAAACATATTTCTTTTATCTTAACTCTTTTTGTGCAATTATTTTGGATAAATTGAGTTTCTTGAGTATTTGTTTTTTAAAAAACGGTTTTTTGGAGAACATAATTCTTTTTAAGCTCTCTTGTGCAATTTTGTTGCGCAATTTGGTTTTTTGAAAGTTTGAGTTGGTTTAAAAAATGTACATTCAAATAACCCTTTAGTAATTTCAAGTGGAATAAAATTGTGTGGATAGTCCTACGGTCTTTCAAAGTCCATATTTTAAACCTGTCAAAGAGTTCAATGTGATCCGCAACATGAGTTAAAAATTGTCCGTTCCCTTTCCTAATCAGAAATTGTAGAAATTTCTTTTAACACTTATCGATTGATTTGATTAGGTATTTAGCTTAAGGGTTCCAGATCACAGATCCATATTCAAGTTTTGATATAATCAACGCAAAGTACAGAGAACTCAATGCAGTCCGGTTTTCCAACAAACGATAGGTTCTTGTCAGAAATCCTAGTGCCCTATTGGTTTCTTTATGTAAGTAATCAATATTGAATGTTAAAACGCAATGCATTATCCATATCCAAGCCGAGTTTCTATATAAAGTTGACCTTTTCCAAAATGCACAAGTTTATTTCATTTTGAAAATTGATATTGACAACCTTGCGAGAATATGACATTACCTTACATTTTGTAATATTAATATCTAGTGAATTTTTGATGCACCATTACACAAAAATGTTAATCTTTTCTTGTAGTTTCAGACAGTCCTGGCTATTATTGATTTGAAAAAACAATTTAGCATCATCTGAAAAAAATAGAATATAAACGCTCAAAAGTTGTTCAACGCCATTGTCATAAAACATAAATAATAAAAGGCCGCCAAAATTTCTTACTTTATGTATTGTGAGACTATGATTTATGTAGTCAAAGGCTTTCGACATGTCCGTATATATGACATCTACCTGTTGATGTTCAGTTAATGTCGTCCTCCGCTCAGCCTTTCTAAGCGGAGGACAAGATGGGAGTTTCATAACGCCTTTGAAAAATTTGATAATATGGCAATTGGTCTCTTATAGTGAACAACCATTGATTTATCCCCTTTTTCAAAACTGGAGAAATGCGAGCCTTTTTTTATCGATCAGGAAACGTATTTGTCTTTATTGCTAAGTTGGCGATGAAATGCAAAGTATCAATAAAGAGATTCGCGCAGTTTTTCAGGAGACAATTAGGGATTGTTTGAAAGTTTGCACACCTTTGACAGTAGCGCTTGTTTAGATATTTGAGTAGTAGCAAGTAAAATTAGTGGTTCTGATCGAAATGCTAGAATAGGAGGAGTAGAACGGCTTATTCGCGTGATTAAATAAGCACGCAAATGCGTTTACAATATCAAGAGGACAGGTAAGTTCTTTATCGTTATACAACATAATACCTGAAATTTTAGAGGTTTTTTCAAGTTTATTAATGTGGGTCCAATAAGAGGAAGGCGCTTCAATAATATTATTTTCTATATTGGATTGATAATATTCAAATAATGGAAACAAGATGCATATACGTTTAGTCAATTTAATATACCATCATGTTGTAGAATTAATATACATGTATAGTAAAGGAGAGTACGTGAAAGTTGAAAGTCCTTTGATGCACCCAAATCTTGTCAAATAGTTAAAACTGAAGTAATAACCTGAAATTCAACGACTAAATTCTTATATTCAATCAAAGTGCAATATACGGGTGGAATTTTCTTCATAATTTACTGTAAAAGTCAAAATTTTAACAAAAACACCGCTGCTCTTAGGTTAGGTGTCTTAATTATTCGCTTAATTGAACTTTTCCACTTGAAACACAGAATAATTTATGTTCAACTAGAAAAAAATATTATGATTTTTCATTTATAATTGAAAATTACTGCAAAAATTATTTTTCATTTATTGAAAGTAAAATTACCTGGGTTTTGAAATTTAATTCAATATTTCATAGACCGAGTTTTAAGATATAATGTACTAATACATCGTGAATGTATATTAAAATTGTAAACATTTTTAACAGTGTAGTATTATATTTTAATCTATATTTTCCTTTAGCTTGTACGTAAGCATTATGTTGTTTCGTGTACCAGGGTGGATATTGATTGTTATAAGAATTCAGGGGATAAGAACTGTAAAAACTAGAGATCTCTTTTTTTTATTTTATAATTTTTTTCGCGTCCTGTTTTTGAATATAATAACTTCATGCTGTTATTTTAAATGTAAAACAAATGAATCTGGCTAAACAAGAAAGCATACCCGAAAGATCACCATTTTTAAACTTATATCATTTAGAGTTTAAACTAAAGAGGTATATTGTTGTTTTTTTTTGATACTGAAGGCATGAGTGCTTTAAAACATAAAACCAAAGGTGGGTGGTACATGTCCACTCTGAAAGGATTGGTATATCGCACGACTTCCTAAGACTTACCTAAGTTAACAATAATTTTCAAATTAGGAATATGAAACTCACTGACAATTGATAGTTTGTTATTTCAAATAGTGTAGAAACTAGACAAAGCGTCGAAAATACGTCAAAGTCTTGAACTGAGGTATTAGGTGGAATATATGTGGGTAATGTAATAAAAAGGATATTTTCAAGAATAGCTTTAATAGCAACGATGTTCACTTTAGGCACTACCGAAATAATAGAACTTACATCTAACGAGCAGCAAGAATGCCACCGTTTATTAAATCGGACTATCAAACCGTTGGATATCATTCTGATTATCAACTTTAGACCAAAATGATCCACTTTTGCGGATCTAAAATTAATTTGTACACAACTTCATTCATATATGTCTTCATCAGTTGTTATATTTTTTATTTAGAGTCGTAGGTTAGTCATGACTAAATTAATGGAATAATTGCATTTTTAACAAAACAATCAAATTATCAGCAACAAACTAAAATGATGAATCATCAACTAAAAGAAAATAAATTTAAACGAAGAAGTTAATTTTCGAGAAATTAGTTGAATTTTCGACAAAAAATATCAATTCTCAACGACACATGTAATAGTTGATTTATCAAACAAAAAAGATTTCTATTTTAAATCAAAACCAGTTTAATTCAACCAAAAAAGACACAGTTCAATGCTCAACCAAAACGGATGATTATAATTATTAATTCAGATAGTTGTTTTTTTAATAAACAACAAATAAAATTACTGAGAAAAAAGATGAATTTTTAAATGAAAAGGCGAATTTTCATTGAAAAAAGATACTTCTGTCACGAAAGAAAACAAAATTTCAAACAAATAGTTGAGTTTTCAACCGAAAAAGTAGAATTTTCAAGAAAAAATGAGTTTTCAACCAAAAAGAATGACTTCCTCACAATATTGTTGAACATTCAACAGAATAATACAAATGTTAACCAAAACAGATGCATTCTAAATAAAAAATATAATAGAATTTTCAATCAACAAGAATTCCTGTCAATCAGAAATAGTTCAATTTTTAACAAAATAGATTAAATTTCTCCTTGAAGAGATCAATTTTCAACTGAAATATTGAATCTTTCACTATAACTTTTAAATTTTCAGTTGAAAAAAATAATTTTGTACCAAAGAAGCGAATTTGCAAAAAATAGTTGAATTTTCAGCCATAGATGAGTTTGAAATAGAATGAGGAATCTTAAAAAAAAATTAATCTCCAACAAAAAAAATGAATTTTCAACCAGAAAGCATGACTTTCTTACAATATTGTTGAACATTTAATAGAATAATACAAATTTTAACCAAAACAGATGCATTCTCAATAAAAAACATAATTCAATTTTCAATCAAAAAGAATTCCTGTCGATCAAAAATAGTTCCATTTTTAACAAAATAGATTAAATTTCTCCCAAAAGAGATAAATTTTCAACTAAAATGATGAATCATTCACTGGAAAAGTAAAATTTTCAGTTGAAAAAAAATTTTTACCGAAGAAGCGAATTTCTAAAAATTAGTAGAATTTTCAACCAACGAGAGGAATTTAAAATAAAATGGTGAATCTTGAAAAAAATTAGTCTTCAACAAAAAAACAAAATAATTTTTAACCAAAAAGAATGACTTTATAACAAAATTTTTGAACCTCCAGCAAAATAATACGAATTTTAACCAAAAAAGATGCATTCTCAATCAAAAATATAATAGTAGACTTTTCAACGTTAAACCAAGTAGTTGAATTTTCAAGCAAAAACGATTAATTCTCAACAAAAAGCAGTAATTGTTGATATTTAAACCGAAAAAGATTTTTATTTCATATAAAAACAGTTGAATTCAACACAAAAATAAGAATTTTCAACAAAACATTCAATTTTTAATTAAATAGGTCTTTCTAATAAAATTGTTCACTCAAAAAAAAAATTACATAATGGTAAATAGTAATATAATAATAATAAACAAATAATAGTAGACTTTTTAACCAAAGAGTATTCACTTTCTACCTGGATTTTTAAGTCAGGAGATGAAATTTCTGTAAAAGAGATGAATATTCAATTGAAATGATAAACCTTCAACTGGAATAGCTGAATTTTCAACTAGAAATGATTTTTCAGGAAAGAGCGAAAAAGAAATTCAACTAAACTGTTAAATTCTTAACAAAAATATTAAATTGTCAAATGAATAATAAAACCCAAAAATCTAATACTAGATCTTTTAACCGGAAAGAATTTAAAAATATATAAATGAAGTAAATCAATTATAAATTAATCAATGTATAATTGATTTTATAAATTAATATAAATTGATAAAAGACTAAGGGTGTGCAAAAAGCTCGAAACTTCGAGTTGAGTCGAGCCGACTTTTTTCGAGTCGAGTCGAGCTCGAGCATGCTCGAAATTTCGGGTTTTAAAAATTTTCGAGCTACTCGAAAGTTTCGAGAACTCGAGCGGCTTGGAGTACTCGAAAGTTTCGAGTACTCGAACAGTTTTGGGTTTTTGAGAATTTCGGGTTCTCGAGAGTTTCGAGTTATCAAAGACATTCGAGTACTCGAAAGTTTCGAGTTCTCGAAGACATTGGAGTGCACAAAAGTTTCGAGTTCTCAAAGACATTCAAGTGCTTGAAAGTTTTGAGCTGCGCGAAAGTTTCGGGTTCTCGAAGCTTTTGAAATGAACAAAAATTTCTGCATACCTGGTACTAGGCTGTTTTTTAAATTGCTAACAGTGATTTTAGCATCAAAAGTAAGAATTCGAGATTTTTTATTCAAAACAACGACTAAATTTTTGAGAATTTCAATAAATTGACAGATGAAAAATTCAGTAAACTGACGGATTTCCATGAGACTCAGTATACTGGAGGTTTTTCGGGGTTCTGATCATAAATTTAGTCGAAATTTTGAAGAAATTTATTATATCCTGGGATGTCAGTTTATTGGATTCTTACAGAATTTGGTCATCGTTTTGGATACAGGATCTTGAATTTTTTATTTTTATCTCAAAATCGCTGTTAGCAATCCGAAAAAACTCGTAGTATCGGGTTTGAATAAATTGTTGTTAATTTAAAAAGTTTCGAGAACTTGAAACTTTCTAGCAGCTCGAAACTTTCTAGCAGCTCGAAAGTTTCGAGTAGCTCGAAAGTATTCGAGGACTCGAAAGTTTCGAGTTCTCGAAGACATCCGAGAACTCGAAAGGTTCGAGTTCTCGAACTCACTCGAGTTCTCGGAGACATTTGAGTGCTCGAAAAGTTTCGAGCTCTTTCAAAAGCTCGACTCGAACCGGATCGAGCTCAGCTCGACTAGACTCGAAAGCTAACAAGCTCGACTCGACTCGTTCGAAATTCGAGTTTCGAGTTTTTTGCACACCCCTATAAAAGACAATGATAATTTTCATTTGTTTATGAATTTTTCTGTATAAAACAAATGCAAAATATCAGTGTTTTGCCCACTACATGTAAACAATATAATAAATTTTGCACCTAGGTAATTATGAATCTTCCATTGAAATAGCTGAATTTTCAGAAAAAAAGTAATTTTCCACCAAAAAGCTAATTTTCAACAAAATAGTAAAATTATCAACCAAAGAGACGAATTTTCAATTAAAATGGTGCGAAGATAAATTTTCTACGAAAAATGTCATAGTTGATATTTCAATATAAAAAAATGTTAATTTTAAATCAAAAACAGTTGAATTCAACCGAAAAAGATAATTTTGTAATAAAATAGTTGAATGATTGACCAAAACAAGAAGCATTTGTAATAAGAGAGTCGAATCTTCAACCATGAAAGATTCTTCAGTCAGAGGAGAAGGAAAATTTAAAAAAATGTTTATTTTCGAGCCAAAAAAAACGTAATTTCTACAAAAAAAGAAAGATCATTTTGCACCAAATAGTTGAGTTGTCTACCAAAATAGTTGAATATTAAACCCAAAAATACAAATTTTCAACTTAAAAGTGGAGCTTTTGAATAACATGAATGACTTTCTAAGGAAATTATTCGATTTTGAACTAATTAATTAAATATTTAGCTAAGTATTAAAATGTTAATACAAAAAAGATGTTTTCTCAACCACAAACCTAAAAGTAGACATTTCAACTAAAAAAATTCCCTTTCAATCAAAAACAGTGGGATTTTGAACCAAGGAGATGCATTTTCTACTGAAATGATGAATCTTCAACTGCAATAGTTGAATTTTCAACCAAGAAAGATTTTTCAGTCAAGAGCAAAAAAAAAAGAATTTAAATGTTCAATTTTCAAGTCAAGAAGGCGAAATTTCAAAAAGACAGTTAAATTTTGAGCAAAAAAATGACTTGCTAACCAAATTGTTAAATTTTGAACAAAATGATTAAATTTCTAACCAAATAATACAATTTTTAATAAAAAATTATGAATTCTCCACCACAAATATAATAGTAGACTTTTCAACCGAAAAAAATTAAATGTCAATTAAAAATAGTTGGATTTTTAGCCAAAGAGATGCAATTTAACTATAATGATGAATCTTTAACAGGAAGACTTCAATTTTTAGTTGAAAAAATTAACTTTTAACAATTAAAAAGAATATTCAACTCTGTAAATCTAACTTTTTTCTAAAAGTATTTCTTTATATATTTAAGTGGTAACTGGTCCCATTTCTGAAATATATACAACTTCCTAGGACTAAAAAGGAATGTTTTAGAAAATTTAAAATGCAGGGTGAGAGAAAAATTAAATTTTTCTTTGGATTTACGCAATTCAAGTTTTCGGCAAAGCTTAATGATTTTTGTTTGAAAAAAATGTAGAACATTTATGCGCAGACGTTAATGGCTTGGATCTGGCATACGAACTGACACTTGATAGTTGCCACTCATGAAAAGGCAATTAATCTTGAGAATCAAACGAAAAGTTCGAAATCTGTATAAAAACGTTCCATACTATTTAATGAATATAAATAAATAAACAATAATATTAAGCACTAAATAAATGTAATAAATATAAATATGAATAAATAATACAAAAATACTGAAGGAATTAATGAAAAATTAGAGAAATTAGAAAAGAACTTTCTAGAATCTTAATTTTCCTCCTTGAATTCTTGAAATCCGTAGAAATCCCTTAAAATGAAATTTAATTTCTTCCGTAAAGCATAAATAATTTGAAATCCCTTGAATATAAATTTAATTAAAATTATTCATTAAAGTTTTCTAGAAAAAACATTAAAATTACTTAGAATCCTTGAATGTTTAAAACTTTCATTAAATACATTAAAATTCCTGGAAATCTGTGGAAGCGTTAAGGGTCATTCAATGGAATTTCAATTATTTTCCCAAGTTCTCTAGAAATCCCTATAAATCTTCAGAAATCCTACAAAATTCTTTGAAATGTCTTCATAATTTTTATATCTCTTGAAATCCTTTAAAATCCCTTGATAATCCTTTGAAATCATTGGAAAAATAAAAATCCATTAAAAAAGTATAAATCATTTAAAAGCCCTTGAATATGATTTCAATTAAGCTTATTCATTGAATTTCTCTGAAAACCTGTCTAAATAACATAAAATATGTTGAATCCCTTGAAATCCTTGGGGATTTCACGAAATCCTTGTAGCCCGTAAAATTCCTCAAAATACCTTTTAAATTCCTTACAGTCTTTGGAATCGCTAGAAATCACTTGAAATTTCGTTTGATTTAATTTATTTTCAAAAGTTCACTAGGAATCCTTCGAAATCTCTGAAAATCCTGCAAAATCCTTTGAAATTCCTTGATATTTTTGAAAAACGTAGAAATCTCTTTAAATGCCTTGAAATGTTTCAAAATTTCTTGAAATCCGTGAAAATATTGTTAATCTTCTGAAAAGCGATGAAACCTTTTAAAATTGATAGAAATATCCAGAAATCCCGTAAAATCCTTTTAGAAGGATCAAAATCCGTGGAAGTCTCTGAAAATTTGATGAAATCATTTGGAATCCTTTGAAACCTCCTGATTTGTTTGGAAATTTTCAAAAATTCGTAAAATTTTTATGAAATCTCACGAAATTCCTTAAATCCCTATAAATCTTTGTAATTATTTAATCTCGTGAAATTAATTGAATATCTTAAAGTCTCTTAAATTTTTTAAATCGCTAGAAATTCCTTCAAATTTAATTTATTTTCCAAAGCTCACTAGAAATATCTTGAAATCTTTGAAATTCCTTAATCTTTCTGGACATGTTTTGAAACATTTAAAATCCTTAAAATTCTCAAAATCCTAAAAAAACATGCAAAAGCATGTTTTTTGACGTAAATGGTATTGCCTCTTAAATTTACGGTTAAGCGGATTTTCATTTGTCTCAACAGGAATCCTTCTGCAGCAAAAATTTTCCTTATATTACGAACTTCATGTAATCTTGCAGCCAAATAATTCTGTTTTTGTAAAAAATATATTCACGTCGTTCAAAACAAAACAGGCAAGAGGACGATGCTTTTGTTTCAGGACAACCTATTCTCTGAGTGAAATATTTCAAAATTTCTTCGATTCCGTGAAAATATTTTTAGATCTCTGGAAAACCTATTATGTGTTTTCAAATCAGTTGAAATATTTGAAAACCGCTTAAACTTCTTTCAAAAGCCTTAAAATCCGTGACAGTCCCTTGGAATACCTTAAAACCTCTTGATATGTTTGGGAATATTTAAAATTCCGTGAAATTATTACGAAATCTGACGAAATCGCTTGAAATCCATGGAAATTCTCTGGAAATTCTTGCTATTCCTTAATGTTTCTTAACAATAACAGAAATCCTACGTTAAATAAATAAATCATTTTTTTGTACTTTCTTTTTTTTCGCGTCAACTCTTTTAATATATAAACAGTCTTTACTTCTGTACTGATTATTTATAATGATTTTCTATATAATGAATTTTCGAGAATAGCGAAAACAATTATAAGAAATTTATTATAGAATTACAAAGTATTGCATAATATTGCAGTCAGAGTTTACACCAGATTGCAGGAGTAATTTACACTTCGGGAATTCCCATTTCCCATAGAAAAATTGAGATATAGGAATTGGTTCTTAAATTACCATGGGTTTCTCAAAAGAGTTTTTTTCCAATATTTGGTATTGTATTCCCGTATTTTGTATAGGATGTAATTAAATATATAAGACGCAAATTGTCTTTTGATACCTGGAAGCTTACCTTCATATTATAATTTCATTATCCAACCAATATCTGACATGTGACAATGATTTGGGACCATCCCTTATTAGTAACTTCTAATACGCCTTCATGTCAACTCACAAGTTTATATGTCTCATAACGCCAGATACGTTTTCGGTTATAATATCTATACAATAAGCAGATTTTGCTGAAATTAGTATCTTCAGGCGTTGTTAAGTAAAAGGTAAACAGAGAAAAACAATTGCAAAATTAAAGGTTTCCAATGTTTAAGAAATAGATTTAGCTGCGACTAAAATTTAATTTGATTGTAAATTCGTTTTTCAAGTCGGTGACCCCAAAACTTGATGACTTACTTGATGTTTGCCAGTCTGAAAAAGTTATAATATCGGAATACTTCAAATTAATTGTAAATTTGATATATTGCATAATCAATAGCGCGACTAGGGTGATCGTTTTCTGAAAAATGCAATATTTCTTTTGCAAGGCGGTCAACATTAACCCGTTCCCCGGGCTTTTGAAATTAACACGGGTATTCAAATTGGAAAAGCTCGGTTTTTGAAAAAATGGAAAAAAGAAGTACTTGTTATTATTATTATTATTATTATTATTATTATTATTATATCATTAGGCCGTTTCCCTTTCGGGGTAGGCGTAAATTGCTCGGTTGGAAAGAAGTGATGTGTGGATGGGTATATAGGTGAAGGGTAGATAGGTATATAGGTTTGAGGTATAGATATTTTATATTGATCTAGAATTCTCGTGTTACTCATTTAAATAACACGTTTATTCCGCAACACTGCTCCGACCCAGGTTGCTGATCAATCTCTCTAGCGATCACCCCACGTGGAGAGTCTCACAAAAT
>JAABKJ010007905.1:0-11581 GCA_011634705.1 Andricus grossulariae | reverse complement strand
ACATGCTGATTTATAAATTGCTGCCTAGTTATGGATTCAGTTCCGATATTATCCGGAACAAATCTTTGTAATAATGACATCAAGTTCTTCAAATTGACATTTATTGATCGGCGACACACCCTTAAATTCCTCTTCAGTCAAGTTATCCCAATCTATACCTTTACCTTTGCTCAATGGCACGTTTATCATTTCTTGAAGGAAAGCCCTACAAAACCTACAACTTTTCTCTTGATCTTTTTAGCATAAAACGCTTTTCTGAAAAATTATTGAAGTGCGACATTACAAATAAAACTCTCTTTATAATATACAAACCTAAATGTATGGTTGTAATTGTGGCCTGCACCATAGTTCAAACCATGATTGTTACGGTGACATATAGCGCATAAATTCAATCAGCAATAACCTATTACGCACGTCTACAGCACATCATGATCCACTGCGCATGCCTACGAGCCACCATGACCAACTGCACATATCGACGACCTACCAAGGATTACTGCGCATATATTTTTGTCTCAACTGGAGCTAATCTCCTTAGGTATCTAGAGAGAAAACTGTCATACACTCTAAAAATTGGCCCTTTTCGAATCCACAGATAGTGATATTTGAACACCAATTACACCACGAAACCCTCATTTTTTACAGTTGTGGTCATTGAGACTTTTGATCATCATTACACGAGCTACATTTTCCCTCAATGACAAACAAATTAGCCCAAAGCCAATTTCTGTACAAATTCTGCGTTTTTTTATACAAACAGAGATACTTTGATTCACGATAACAACAAACATTTTACTGCTTCACAGATTTTTTTAAATTATTAAAACCGTTTAGATGTAAGGGTGATGGATGCTCTGACATGGAATTTGGAAATTCTACATTTTGAAGATGTGCGAAGTTGATATTTTAGAAAAACTGTTCCCTTGCGTGAGCAATCAGAGTTGCTGAACTACTAAGATAGCTTTGAACATTTATTTATCGCAATTGTCTGAACCTTGCCGCCAATGGTTTCTAAAATTATGAAAATAAAATTATTTTAAATTTAAGAAAACACAATATCCATCTCAGAATATGTGGAGCTATCATAAAAAATAAAAATACCATTCTGTATTTGAGTTATGTTTATTCGAAGAGTGAAGTGATCTACTAGTATCGATAGACAGCTTATTCTTTTCCGGGATGAAAAATATTCCCATAGCATGGCAAACATTCTTGCCGAATGATTTCCTGTCCTGGGTCGTAATATATTATTTCAAAGAACAAATTATCTCGCATATAATAAACTCATTCAACATATGCTCACTGATTATTCCTCTAAATTGCAAAATCTGGTAAGTGATTAGGGGTTTGAAAAATATTATTTCTGTGAATTATAATTCCTCTAGAATATTCCTTCTTTAAATCAAAATTTTAATTCTTTTGGAATTTTCCATTCTATTGAATGCTATTCTCATAAATGTTTTATTGTTAAAAACTATTCTTTAAATATTAAATACACTTGAATAAAAACTCGTTTCAAATAACATTTCTATTTGTCCTCCTTCACGCGTCTTGAACGTGATAAAAGACAAATAATTTTATCTTACACCCACTGTATAAATTGTTAGTTGACAAGAATAAAAATTTTCCATCAGAAGTCGCTTGAATTTTATTCGATGAGACTTTGGATATTCATTAATGATATTCAGTGAATAGATTTCAAATTTGTTCTGAAAAACTGCGCTATCCACAATGTTTTTAACAATAGTAATTAAGACATTTTCAATTTACTTTTTAAATATTTTTTTGTTTGAACGTACAACACCTTTCTTTTTGAAATTTTTCATTTATCGTTCAAATCTTTTCCCTAAAGCGAAACGCATTTTATAAAAGTTTAAAACAGTTTATGAAAAAATAGAAACTTTTGTCTCCCTAGGTGTTTGAGGAAATATTTTTAAGTTTACTAGCGTTTAAAAATTTCGAAGTTTATCCTTTCATTTTAAACAAAAGTCATCATTTTCATACTATTTTAATTAGGAATGGCTTATTTGATTCCATGAAGGATTCATTACAATTTTTAACGTTACTATGAACATTATCTTATTCAAGAAGTATAACTGTATTTGGCGCCTCAGGATGTAGTTTGTTACCATAGTGTGAGTCGAAATATTGACTCATTCGATAACAGAAAACTACTAATTGCCCAGCAAAAATATATGATTTTATTGAGAGCTGCATATATTAATCAAAAAAAGTTTTTGGAAATCGTAAAAGTTGCAAATATGAAAGTTTAAAAAAAGCGATTTGTAACATCTTCAAATTCATTGAAATAATAAGAAGGCAGGAATATCAAACTTGTTAATAGACCATACGTCATCTGTACCAAGGTAATATATTTGTTGAAGTTATTGCTTCATAATTAAAGATGAAGAATTATGTACACACTTATTCTAAGGAAAAGGCGCACATTATACCGATGTTGCTTCATGTTTATTATTCTGAATACGACATTCTATTTACTATTTGAGGTACTAGGTATCAAATTATTGAAGAAAATTTATGAAACTTGATTTGCGTAGTTAGAAAAGGGAATCGGTCCGACCAAAGTCGGAAAATCTGGACGAACAGACGCTGCGTAAAATTAAAATTATTTAACTGAAGCTTTAAAAATAGTTTGGTTTAAAATTCTAGTAGTCCACATACGTACTTTTTCAAATCAAAGGTCTTCATACCGTTAACCAATATTGTAAGTTGCCAAAGTAGGAAGTAGAATAATTTTTGATCGAAACTTCATGTAAATTAGATAATTTCAAAGAACATCATATTTTGGAAAATGTTTACATTTTCAGAATAATCCTTGTTTGACGGCTAATAGTTTGAAACTAGAGTTTGCCAAGAATCAATCTGTAAAAAACGGAATCACGTCTTCAAATTTGGGGCATTCATAAACCTTTTAAATGCCAAGTTTCAAAATGACAGTTTTTTTCAATGTGAACAAATAAATTTGTACCGTCTACCACGACGTTTCTCCTTTTTATAGTCTAGGAAATCGTAAAAAATGGTGAGTATTTTAGGATTATAGTACAGTCAGCCAGTTCGGTGCTAGAACACCTGAGCCTCGGAAACATGTCGAAAAACTAACGAAATTTAATCATTTTAGGATATATCGAATTCTTCTGGAAACAATACCTACAATGACATTTACTAAAATATCGGTCAGCCCGGACAGTGCTGGAACATTAAAGACATTGAAGAAAGTATCTAGTCTCATTCCATAATCTTACAGGGTCAATCATACTTTACTATTTTTAATTCTAGGGAAGCTAAAATTTTTCTAACTGTTTATTCAACAAAGTGTACAAAAAATGATCCAGACTGCCCAATGCCGGAAAGTTTTTATCCAGCATTCTCCAAAAATGTTTCAAAAAACTTTGGTCATTCAAGCATCTTAGGAAAGCTCAAATGTTTTAATGTACTTTTGGACCACATTTTTGTACATACAGCTTATATGGAACCAAATATTTAACAATTAGCTTTTTGAAAATACTAACGATTTTCGTCACGAGCTTTCGTACTGTTGGTTCGATCAGTCTTACACGTACTAAGTTTTACAGGTTTTTAAGTTGATTGTGAATTTATTACGCATTTAAGCGTTTTACAGGTTGAATTCGGGTCTGCGGGTCAACTCACAAACCTGACCTGACCCGCACCAATTTTGTACAATTCTAATCGAACCTGATCAAAATATAACATTTTATATTGATACTAGGACCCAAAAGCCTCTAATTATCCTTTCTTGAGAAAAAACTGTTCATTTTCCCAAATTTTTTTGTGGATTGAAAATTCATCTGCTTGATTAAAAATTGAACTATTTTGTTAAAAATTCACCTATTTTGTTGAAAATTTGTCTTTCTTTTTGTAGAAACTTCATCTTATGGGTTGAAAATTCAACTATTCCATTTTTGGTTTACCATTTATCTTTTTCAGTTGAAAATTATGTTATAAGGTTGGAAAGTGTTGTCATTTTTGAAATTTTGTCTTTTGTCGTAGAACATTAATCTTCTTCGTGGCTCATTCGTCTTCTTGGGTGAAAATTCATTTGTTTGGTGAAAAATGTGCGTATTAGGTTGGATCCATTTTAGTTTGCTAATATAAAAGTAGGCAACTAATTCAATTGAGATAATCTTTTTAATTTAGAAATTTTCTAAAAAGTTTAAGGAACAATTCAAGTTAGCTTGAACGATATTTAGAAATGTTGAAAGTTTCAAGAAGACTAAGAATATTTATAATATTTTTTCTAAGAAAAATTATTTTCACCCTCATTTAACTTTAAATGAATTTAATTTTCATCTTTTTATGTTCAATTCTTGCAATATCATCTGTCTTTGTTCAATGCGTCAGTAATGCTATATCTTCTCGAGTCTTATAGAAAGCTACAATGTTTGAAGTAAAAAGAGACACGTAACTGATAACACTACGAATTCCTTCAGTATTTGCCATATACTTTACCGAAGATTAGTGATCCTACAATATATAAAAAAAGTCATTTATCTTTCGAATTTATATTCAAATTTTAATATAATTCAATCTAACGGAACTGAAATTTGAAGTTAAGAAAACTAGTTGTAATAAAGGATTAACAATAATGTTAAATTTTGTTTGAATTTGAATCACAGGGACAATCTTTTGCGAACCGTCAAAAACCCTAGAAATGATCGTGAATTTTTTGAATTTTTAATAAGGCCACCCTGAAAATGTTATTAGGATTATCTTCAAATCACCTTGATATTGACTGAAAATCGAAACCATTAATTGTGCATTTCTTTATTTTGAATTTATAATTTTGAGAATGATCGTAATTTTGATAGCTACTAGAAATTTCTATTAAAACTTCTTGATATTTTAGAAAAATGATTTTTCTGTATTTTAATAGCATTTTGAAAATTTTACGTTTTATTTAATTTTTTTTTAATTTTTATATAATTTAGGAATGCACACAAAATGTAGATTTTTGAAGATTGAAAAAAGTCTTTTTAAGAGTTATAAACAAAGTCAATCCACTTTTCCAGCTTAGCTAATTTTTCGGTACGACTAGACGCAGCCAATTTTGAAATGTTTCAAAAGAATGAAAACAATCTCTTGAGATTTATAAGAAAATGTTGAATGATGTTTCATTTTGAAAAATTAATTTTTAAAGAATATTTTAAAACAATTCAGAATATTCCCAAAAATACACGCGCACTTAAATTAGCATAACAAGCCATGATTTCATTTATTTTTTCAACAAAATTTTTGTGTTTGATAATAGAAGTTTTAGAATACCTATAAATAAAAAAATACATAAAAATTATAAATGTAATTATGTAAATCAACATTTTGGTGCAAGACTCCAAGTTGTTTCTCCTTTTTGATCGACCGTTGTTATAATTTCAAATTTTAATAAGGAGTTCTTTCTTCTTTTCTTTCTTTTTCTTTTTCCAAAATATAAAATAATAGCATGTTACTCTAATTTAATATAAAAAGTTTCAGCTAAAACATTTTTCAACTATTACAATATATATCAGGATCATTGTAGTAATGCTACCAAGATACCCACACTACCTTGAAGTATGCGTGGCGTCCCCTGATGGCGGATAGGAGAATGCTCGCTAGATATAGTTCAAGTCTTGATCAGGGAGTGCGTGGTGGCTGCAGAGATCAGAGTCTGGAGTGCTCCAGGCGACGTCCGGTCCGTCCGTGTTTTTCCGGGACTAGTTCAACGAAGGCTGGGCCTCAGGGAACTGGAGTAGAACATAGTTCCGAAGGTATACACGCTCCCAGCTATTTCAGCCGGCCCCTGCATACACGATGCGCTGGCAATAATTCATGGCGAACAGTGATAAAATCAACAAAAAAATCAACAGAAAAGACGGAAAAGATAAAACAGAGATGCTAGAACTCGCCACTGTACTAAAACAGAAGGTAGAGAAAGCTCAAGTGACTATCAAAGAAGGTTTTGCGGAAAGTGGAAAACAGATGGACGACATGACACAAGCTTGGAAGAGGCAGCAATATGTCATCACAGGCATGAAAGACAGACACACGAAAGTTACAGCAATTGTGAAAAAGCTGAACTGCGAGAGAGACGCCCAAAGTATGGCACAATACAGCATTACCGGTATGCTGTGAGTTCAAGTGCGCAGCGGGACCAGAAGAGTAAGCGTGGGAAAATAAAAAACCAGCGTCGAGCTATAAGCGACTGGCGTCCAGCCCAGCAGAAAAACAGGTTGCCACCCCGGTCGATAAGTGAAGGAAGGATTAGGCAGCAACTCCGACAGAATAGCAAACTGCGAGAGGGAGCAGAAGCAAGGAAGACAGGAAGAAAATCGCGCAGCAAAAAAAAAAGCGAAGACAGAAGACGCAGGAAGGAAGCAAAATATACGTAAACGGCAAGAAAAGACAATGAAGACTGCAAAGAGACAAACAGAAGCAGTGATTTTCAAATCAGCAGGAGGAAAGACATACGCACAGGTCCTGCTGGAACTGGATAAGGACTCGAAAACCGCAGTGAATTCTCCAGCGCGTTGGAGAAAGTACAAGGAGACACGGGGGCGGCAGAGGATAGGACTCCGAAAATCACTAAAGAGATCCGAGACCTGGAAAGCTAAAATACCAAACAGGAAGTAGAAGAGGCTGTAAAACGATACCTAAAAGCGATCACAGGGGAGCTCAAAGTTTGGGTCACGAAGCCAAATACCAGAGGACAAGTTGTAGCTATAGTTGAAATCAACGAACAAGCTGCGAGCGAGTTTCTGCAATTAGCCCACATGAAGGTAGGCTGGGTGAACTGTAGAATAAGAAAGAGAATCCTAGTGTTTCGGTGCTTTAGGTGCCTGGGACATGAGCACCAGGCCGGTAGCTGTAAAGGACAGAATAGGAAAGACTCCTGCTTTAAGTGAGGACAAATAGGGCACAAAGGTGCTCTGTGCACCGCGGACCTTAAGTACCTTTTATGCGCGAAGATGGAGAAAACGCCGGAACAACTCAAGCATGTTTCTGAGTCAGAGAGCTGCGCAGCATTGAGACAAGCGCTAGACCAAGCTAAAGGGAAAGAAAGGACAAAATGATCGATGTGCTTCAGGAAAACTTAAACAGGAGTAAAACAGCCCAAGAACTCATCATACATCTCAGGTCAGAAAAGAAGGCGGACGTACTGATGATACTCAGTGAGCAGTATCAAAACTGAAGTGATCCTAAAACGGCTCCAGATATGGATATGTGTGGGTTAGGTGCAGCAGCATTAAATATATGAGCTGCTATCTTACCCAAAACAAATCTATGAAGGACTTCCAGGACAAACTGGGTGAGCTTGAGGAAGTTATCCAAAACGTATTAGGAGAATGTACACGGAGAAACTCTGGCACGAGCGGTTGGTGTTCAAATCATTTTTCTTTTCTCATAGCACTAGCCACAGTTGCCAATATACTGCCCCCTTGAAAATTCATACGAGCCGTTCGTGTTAATGGCAACAGCAGTGCGAGCTTGGCAAGTGTTACGATTAGCCCGTTCCGTTCTTGGGATTGGCAACAATCTCTCTTGTTACTTTTCAATAGCGCGTGGTTCCAAGTAGATTTGACGTTTAGTGACAACTGAGCTGGTCTCTCCTCTATTCGTGCGGTTTAATCATTATCAAAAAACGTATGACTAAGATCGGTTAGCAAGTGATTTACTGTTTTAATTCTAGTAATAAGGTATGTATGTATGTACCGAAAGGATAATTTGAAGGGTCGTATTTTTGGCAAATATCTGTTGTTAAACCCATTTTTTATTGCTATGATATCAGGGTATCTACTGTGCGGGAATTTTAGCAAATCCGGGAATTGTCCGGAAATGGAAAAAAATCCAGGAAAATCCGGAATTGTCCTTGATTTTATTTTTGATGCGGGAAGTGTATTTCATTTCCAAACGTTTTGCAAACGTCCCTTGTTGGATTTTCAAATACTTGCTCGAAAGCGTATGTAACTGTAACTAAGAGTCTGACTTTTTTAGAAAAAAGAAGCGGAGAGAACTTTCTAGTAGTAGAAGTGATATTTTTTTGTGTTGTTTGACTCATTTTAATTGATGTTGTGCTTTATGTTCCATCAGAATCAATGTTTTTCTAGTCACAGTGAATTGACGACACTGCATAGTAATTCCGTTATTAAGTCACTAAAGATAGCGCCATGTTGGAGATATTTTTTTTTTTAATTCTGGTAAGAAGCAACAATTTTTTTATTATGGATTCGCTCAGATGTTCTGATAACTTAGACAGAGCATCGGTTAGAATTGTTGGTCAGCTGTTTTCTCTATCTGACGTGTCTCGCTCTTGACCTCTAGATTTGAAAGATATAATTTCAACTTATCTAAATGATCCAGTAGTGACCAATTTCTTCGATTTCTTAATTGATCGGTTACAACGTCTTGGAGAGGCTTCGGGAAGCATTTCTACTAACAAAGCCATAATATCGAAGTTACAACACCTTTTTAAAAAATTTCGAACTGAAAAGCAGTATTTACAGTACTTTTCTGAAAACGGAACCTATATTCCTCCTCAAAAAATAGAGGTGTCCCATGTAGATGTAAAATTCTCTTATCAGTTCTTTCCTCTGAGAAGCATTTTGATCGAATTTTTCCAATATCTAGGTTTCTACAATAGCATTATGAGCTACGTCAGAAAACTCGAAAAAGATGAACTCCTGTTTTAAATGTGGTCCAAGGATAATTTTGTAAGAAAAAAACGTCTTGTTCGAGAATAAGATAGTGCTGCCGTTATTTCTTTACAGCGACGACTTTGAGATCAATAATCCGCTAGGCACTCATCGAAGAGTGTCCAAAATAAGTGCTGTATATCTCGCGATTACATGTCTGCCTCCACAACTACAAGCGAAAACGAATCACATTTTCCCAATAAATCTATCAATATCACGATGCCTTGTGATTCAGTTACGATTCATTTTTCAATTCCTGGCGTGATTGGTGACAACCTTGCAGTAAACACTATTCTAGGGTTCCAGCAACATTTCTCATCCAATTATTCCTGTACATTTTGTTTGGTCCATTTCAGCGACATTGCCTACACATTGAATATTTTTAAATGCCTTATGCAAAGCGAGGAATTGCGCATTCATCATTTAGCCAGACGTGTAACTTCCAAAATAGGAGTTGCCAAAATTGCAGCATTGACCGGCCTCAAATCTGCATCGACCTTTGAAGTTTGCACAGATGACCCAACGCACGATATTCTTGAAGGTTGTTGGCAATATGACGTTGGTCTTATTTTATTCACTTTCATACAATTGGAAAAGTTTGTTACTCTGGACATTTTGAACGAACGGATCGATAATTCATTCTATGGTAATAACGAAAAGCGCAATAAACCTCGTAAAGTTACGTATAACCACATCAAAGATAAGTTTATCAAAATGTCTGCAGCCAAATTACAGTGTTTCTCACGAAAAAATTGAGTTCTTATTGGAGCTGTCATATCTCGTAGAAATCCACATGGGAGACTCATCATCATTTTTTGAACTGTTGTTTCACCATGTATGAATCGGTCTGGAAAAATTGAACACGTTTTCCCTTATTACTTTCAGTATTTATTAATGCGGCGAATGAGTCGAGCGACAAGCGCGGTTGTCACTAAACATTAGAGTTATTTGACCGACACTTCTCGGTGTCTTATTAGAACATTTTTCACCAACCCTCGTAAAAAAAATCACCAATATCCCCGTGTGGGGTTGCTAGTCCCCCATCAGGTGCCCCCAAAGGTTGCAGATAGAAGAACGCCTTCCATATATGATTGGTACTGGGGAAATTAAATGCCCGGGGCGGGCAAAAACTAGCTAGGGGAAGGAACCCTGAATTCAAACCAGTCGTGAGTCCATGTTTTTTAAACAACACACCCCAAGGGAGTAGAAATCATTCAACTGATTTCAATCGGGTTCCAGCCACGGTGGTCAGTGCCGATCCCATGGATTTGGGGGAGGGGGAAGGCAAACAAAACTCAATTTCAAAAAAACGAAAAAGAAATGGAGAAGAGGAGACAATAGACCAGGTGTCTGCTCTGAAGATGCAGCTCAAAAAGTCTGAAACGTCAATCAGAAAGATAATCCGCCAAATAGAAACAGCCACAGCTAACATGTACGAAGCCGGGGAACGGCAGAGAAGACTCGCAAGCACACCTCTTGCTCCATCCGAAAATAAGAGATCGGCATTAAGCCCGGCAGAAAGCCAAGCAGATACGCCAATCAATGAAAGAAATAGGAAGGAGTCGATACCCGTCAAGTGGACATAAGTCGCGGGTAGGAGGGAGGCAAGCACCCAACCAACTACAAGCGTCACTCCCGAAAGAGAAAATGATGGAAAAGACGGAAAACCTGCTAAAAATACAGAAAGATAAAAGACACACCGTCAAAAGGTTGGCAGGAGACAACACTCAGAAGCACTTCTCAAAAAACCCGCAAGCGGAAAGAACTATGCTGATATGCTGAGAGACATAAAAGGCAAGGTGAAACCAGAAGAAACCCAGACAGTTATCAAGTCGTTCCACCAAATTCGAAACGGAAGCTTCTTACTTGAACTCGCAAAACAAACAAAGGATATAAAAGCCTTCAGCGAGGCCATTAAGACGAAACTAAGGGATATGAGCCCTATGAGGAATCTTGTGCCCAGAGTCACGCTCGAGCTACTGGATCTCGACTGCATTACCACTAAAGAAGATGTCAAAGATGCGCTTAAGCGAGATCTCAACGGAATAATGGAAGACGCAAAGGATTTGATAACAAACCTCAACAGAAGAAAATAGATCATAGCTATTGCTCAAATTAATGAACAAGAAGCTAACATATTGTTGAAATCCTACCACATAAAAGTGAGTTACATATGGGGCATAATTTCTCAAGTGTATCCACCTCGAAAATGAAAGTGTTCCGATCGGGCTAAAAATTTGCCCAATTGTAGTCCTATTAGATAGTACTACTCACACTGAAAATTAATTAATTTCGATAATTGTTTATCAAAGTGGAGGGGGACAATTTTTGGGTTTTTAAGCAAAGCCTTACTTTAAAGCATTTGTGACTTTTTTCCTATTGCTTTAAGCAAAATTTTACTAGAGATGTTTTTGATAGATTTTTTCACAAAATTTTTGGTGGCTGTAACAACTTTCAAAAAAGTCGAAATTTGACCCTAATTTTTGAAATTCAAAACTGAATTTGACTTTTTTTCAAATTTCGACACTTCTTTTTCTTCAAAATAGTTTTAAGAGAATGCTGAGAATTTTTCCTATAAGATCCTCAATTTTTAGAGTGGCAAATTCATTTGTCTCCGAGCAATAGAACAAAACGTAAACAAGATATCATGATAAAACGGGTGGCGCGCGATTTCCCCTAGTGCGCTCACGCCGAGCATCTTTGTGCAACGCCTTAGTGCCAGTTTTCCAAGTTAAGTAATGTTATATGCTACAAGAATAACTGCTCTTTTCAAAAAGCAAGGCATAAAGCAACTAATCCTAAACTCCGTGGTTTTGCCCACGACTTGCGTTTGAAATTCCCTGCACTACCAGAAGGAGCTCAAATTTGCAGTTCAT
>JAABKJ010007904.1:0-11581 GCA_011634705.1 Andricus grossulariae | reverse complement strand
TCGCTAAGACCTGTCATGTTTAGCGTTCTGTCGTACGCTTCTTTCTTTTCTTTTTGGGCTGCCTTAATTTCATCATTGCACCATGCATCACCAGATTTTCTTCCTACAGCCGCCGTACCACAAGATAATAATTCATATTTCAAAATGCCCGATTAAAATCAATACATTTTCGTTGCCAACATGTTTTACGCACGGGAGGAAAGCTAACAAGTTTTCAAAACTTAAGGTTCTGTACGTTGTATTCCACGGAATTAGCTACTGTCAAAAAAATTCATCAAGCATTAATTAAGGAAAGCTAACAAGGTTCTTGGAATTTAAGATTATGTTTGGAGCTTTCACATAATTGGATATTATAAAAAAAAATCATGACGTATTAGGAAAATCGTACAAGTTTTAAGAATTTAATGTTCTGTTTGAAGAATTATTGATCGTAAAAGGAAAATCATCAAGTATTGATACCCTGTAAAAAACGATTCCATTGAAATCGATTAAATGCAATTCGGATCGTACATACTTTGAATGCGACATCTTGGTAAAAGCTAATAATTCAAGTGTTTCCATTGAATTGCTTCCAATTGTATTTTATTGCCAGTTGTTTTGAATTGTCAGTTAATCATAGCCTATGGGTCATGCATAAACTACGTCACCAATTTCAGGCGATGGGTTTTGCGCCAGAAATTACAGTCGGAAACATGGTTGGAGGGGGAGGAGGTCAGTGGAAGTAACCTTTCGAACTTAGATAATGTTTTGCAAGTTTCCTAATGATAAATTTTAACAACCTTTACGAATTTTACGAAAGATGGCCCTGCAGCAGTACATTTTTAACATAAATTAATATTTAAGTGTAAAAATCGCTTTCATATTTCAGATTCCACACTCTTTCCCCTGTTTCCCTTTTTTACAGAATTCTTATTTTTCCCCTGGTGTGAGGAAACTTACCACTTTTCCCCTGTGTCTCGTTTTTTTGCTTAAATGCGAACTGAACTAACAGGACCCAATAAGAAAATCCAAATATTTTTGGTGTAAAGTTCACTCCATATAACTAAAAAGTCTACGACTATATTTTTGGTACGGAATTCATGTGGTTTGTTTAAAAACTCAAATATTTGGTTCCAAATTTCATTATTTAATTGCAAATTAGTCTTTGTTAGTTTAAGATTCAAAAACTTGTTTGAAAAATTATGTATTTTGCTTAAAATTGGTCTTTTTTATAGGAAACTAATCTTCTTGGTTAAAAATTTAACTATTCGGTTCAATATTGAACTCTTTTGTTAAAAATTTATTTTTTGTTGTTGAAGATTCATAATTTAAGTTAAAAATTTCTCTCTTTGGTTAAAAATTCACGTATTTTATTGAAAATTTGTTGTTTTCTCTTCTTCTTTAAGGTCTATGTTAACTATTTGAAAATCAATTTAAGTTAAAATCATTCTTGGATGAAACATCAACTAATACATTTTTCGTTGAAAATAGATCTTTTTTGGTTGGACAAGGTTCAACGACTTGGTTGAAAGTTGAACTAATTTGTGAAAAATTAATTTTTTGTCTTGAAGATTCATAATTATAATTTAAAATGTAACTGTTTTTTTTTTGTAAATTAAGATTCTTGATAAAAATTCAAATAGTATACGGATTTAAAATTCAACTACTTTGTAGAAGATTCCTATTTTAGCTTGAAAATTCAACAATTTGATAGAAAATTTGACTTTTTCGGTAGAAAATTATTCTATTTGGTGACAAGTTCGAGGAAAAAATAAAATCTTTTTGCTTGAAAAATTGATTATTCAATTGAAAATCTATCTTTTTTGTTAAAAATGACACTACCTAGTTGAGAGTTGAACTACTTCGTTAGAAATTAATTTTATTTGTAATATTTACCTTTTTGTTTCAGAATTGAACTGTTTTGTTGAAAATTTAACTATGTTCTTAAAGTCATCATTTTTTGTGGAAAATTCAAATGTTTCAATGAAAATTTGTCCTTTTGAATTGAAAATTTATATTTTATGGTAGAAAAGTCATCTTTGTTTGTAAATGAACTTTTTTGTTGAAAATTTAACTTTTGTCTAAAAAAATCGTCTTCTTAGCTTCAGTTAGAAACAATAGTCGCTGACATCATATAAAATATATGTAAATATCTTTACACACATGTAAATGTAATTTAATATAAATTTGTGAATTAAATTTAATATAAAATTTATTATTTTAATATACAATCTATATTAATTTTAAAACAAAATTTCTAATATTAATATATACACTGGAGAAAAAATTTGGAACCAAGTAAATGTATTTATTTGAATCCTATTTCTTAGCATCACGGAAATATTTTTTCGACTCACAAGGTCTAGGTTCGCTGAAAACTGATTAGTCCTTCAAAGAAATATGTATTTAATTCAATGAGTTCGACGGTTTGAATTGATCAAGATGGACATAAATCAATTATTTTCCCACAATTGAATCAGGTCTTCAGATTTGTTTGAATCAAAGAAATAATTATTCAATTCAAACGAATATTACACTGGAGTCCCGATTTATCGGCCGTTTCGGCGGTACCCTCAATGGCCTTCACGGTAAATAAAACTCTAAAATTGTCACTCACGTAAATTTAAGAGGAAATTCCTCATATTGAAGTGCAAACGTTAAACGCTTCCTTTTGTTTTTCTGAAACATTTTTGCCACTTGTTTTTGGCTTTTTGTAACGCATAGGCATAACTGCGCCTAACCGAAGCACTAAAATCAGACTGAACTGCCTGCTTTTTTCATATACTCCTGCGTTGTTGTGGAGTTTCTCCGCTGACTTCGTAGCGCCTCTCTTTCGCCCCCTTGGACCACCTTGTCCGGTATATCGGGAACCGGTGACGCAGGTCTCCAGTGTAATTAGGTTAAAAATATATTTATCTGATACAAAGACTTACTGCATTTATACCAATGCAGCATTTCTTTAGATTGATAGAATATTGTGTTTACATAAATATCTATTTCTCAATTTCGAAGAAATGTTTCATTTAATAAGTAAAATTGAATAATTCATATCAAATAAACATTTATTCGTTTGGGTTGGAAGATTTTTTTTTTCAATGTTGAATACGAAGGTGACCACTCCAAACAAATATTTCTTCGAATCAAATAAATATTTGACTAAGATAAATGCATATCTATTCAACTGAAATAAATACATATTATATTAATGAATTTTGGAGTAATGTGTTTCAGTTGAATACTTCTTCAGATTAAATTAATATGTTGTTAATTTCAATATCCATGTTTTTTATTTTGATCCATTCGTCACTAATACTTCTGTATGCATTAAGAGGTCCCCAAAATACCTTTTGTTTAAAAGGTGAGAAAGTTAGACTTTTCATTTAGTAACAAGAAATCATCCCGATCAGCCAGTGTCATAGCTTTCCCTAGAACATTTGCAAAACCTATACCTACCATTAATAACATTGTTTATTGTTCATCAACTCGCTTGCTTCATTTTTATGACAATTTTTATCAATGAAACCCCTCAATGAGGATATTTAATTTTGTTTACATTTTTTATAAATCCACGCTTCCTTGAAGAATTGGAATTTTCTATGGAAAACTAGAAAAATATACAACTATACAAAAATTTAAAAATCGAAAACAGAATTCTGTTGAAAAGTAGCTTTTAAGAACTCTGACTATTCATACCCAATTAATAGCCCTTCACATTCATAGTTTCACAATATAACCGTCTTATTATTTCAATAGAGTAGAGGGTGTAACACCATCGGGTTATTTTATTAAATAATTCTATTTTTCGCGTCTTCCATTTTTATAACCTTTTTTTAATTATATTATACAGTCCTGAGTACATTTGTTTATTTTTATCCGGCAATCAGTTGCTTTCCACTTTTGAATTAGGAAACATCTATACTAATCGAATTAGTAATTTTTTACCAATCTTTGGTGGCTCACTTTTTGCTAATCGAATCCGTGAAATTTCACTTATAATTAGTTAAATTTTACAAATTTTGATTTAGAGAAACCTCTCAAAATATCTTTTGCATAAGAAAAAAAGCTATATAAATAAAATAACTTATTTGAGGCATATGTATACAAGCTGATGCTCATTCCAGACAAATAATTTTCACTAAGTTTGCAAAATAATTTCAATTTTCGATGTGATATAAGAAAAATATGCAACCGAAAACAATGTTAAAAATCGACATCAGAACTCTGTGGAAAATTAGCGCATAAAGACCCTCAATACATATAATTAATTCGTAGTGGCTAGCCTGCCAGCTGTTTTTTTTCTCCCGGGCGTGAAGTTCCGAAATGAATGTAGCGATGTAAAATGTTATGTTTACAACATTTTTTAAAACCTCGTCTATTGATGTATTTCAATGCGTTGATTAAAAAAATTGACATGAAAATACCTGCAAATATACACGTAGAAAAATGGAAGGTCAGTTTGGCCATCAAGATGTGCAGACAGACTATATTGCAGGGTCAACTATAGGACAGCCCTTGAAAATGGCTAAAGCGACTAACTCTAAAAGGTTAAAACAAGAGGTTCAAATTGATCATCTCAGGGTGTCGACTTGGTCATCTCGAACGGTCGAATCAAGCGTCATAGAGTCAAACCGATCATCTCAGAGGGCGGAATTGACCGTTATAAAGGGTGGAATCGCTCATCACAGAGGGTCGATTTGATCATATCAGATAGCCGACTTGATCTCCTCGGACACTCGACCTGGCTATCTTAAGCGGTCGATTCGATTATCCTACATTTTCTATATTTGTTGTCCTTTCCTACTTATTCCAGTCTCTCTCTCTTATAAGAGACTGGAAATTATAAAATTATGTTGAACCTATAAAACCTGAAAATTTATAAGAAATACATGAATTCTGAAAGCATTTTTTATTCTTTATGGATAGTGAGGCGTATGAGACATAATTTGATATACGAGAACAGTGCAGATTGACAATATATTTTTTGGAGCACGAGAGAACAAATTGATAGCTGAACATCCAGTTATGACTTTATATAGCTTAATTCACTTTCCATCATGCTATTAGGTTCTTATACACTTCACTCCGAAAATGCTGTAGAGTCTAGACCACGGTGCACCCATCTCTCGTATTCTTTCACACTACATGCATCGCATCGACAACCGGACTGGTTAAGGTTGGCGCGCTTATTCGGAATGATTAATCGTGAAAAGCAATTGTGTACAGAAAATAATAAGTGTAAAGTCATTAAAAGTAACTATTCGCTCACAAGGAAGACTTATAAAGTGAAATTTAAATTATTTATTAGATTTTATCCTTGAAAATAAATGATCGATTTTAATTTTAAAGGAAGCAATGTCTTTTTCATCGTAAATATGAATTTACAATTATTCCTAATGTTCTTATGCACTTTGCATTTATTATTTGTTGTGAACATTTCACTTACACAATCAACCGTTTTAAATAAACACGCCAACAGTGACTCATCAGGTTGGCCATCCGCGATGGGTCATTTGCACTTCCGTGGATGGTCGAAATGAGTGAACACAAGATGATCGTATTGACCATCCCGAAAGAATACATTGCTTATCCCTGATAGTGAGTCTGACCTTATAACAGTCAGACTGGTCATAAAATGAGAGCCTCTCCGACTATGTCAAAAATATTCTGGATGGCTCTTTAGACCATCTAGAAGAACGGACTGGCTCTCTAAATTTTGAACCTCTAAATTTGATCATCCATTTTTCTCCGTGTAATTTCAACGTTAAAACTTTAAAAATTGCGTTTTTTTTTTGAAGTGTAAACACATCGGTACCCGTAAAAGAATACGACCGACTTTCAATTGTAGCACGGGTTAGGTTCTGCGCTTGACTTATTGAAATTCACCGGAAGGTAAAGAGCAGGCCCGTGTCGTAATGTTGCGCAACGTGATGAAGTTACCAGCTAGGTAGTTGGGGTACTGCGCTTTATCGCTATGCTACTGTTTTGTGATGCATGAGTGACCACGGCACATCCCCCCGCGGCTTCACTCGTCCGTAACCGCCGCTGCAGCGTAACTCTCAGAACGCCCGAAGAAAGGAACTGTCACGCATTTTACGGTAAGGCCATGCAATATAAGGGTTGTTTTGTTATTTTTTGGCTTTTGACGCTTTTGATGGAACGTTCTATGTATATATCACACTTTATCGTCGATCTGCAGCTCAAGAATTATGATTAACGACCCGTGGAGGTGGGAAGGTACCTATGCCACTGGTCACAGAAATAATGTTGGTCACACCCCTACCCCTTTCCAAAATCTTATAGGTGCGGAAAGGCACTCTTGTGAATAGTCAAAGAAATAATGCTGGTCAAAACCGTACCCCTTTCCAATGTCTCGTGGAGGCGGGAAGGCACCCCTGTGACTGGTCACAGAAATAATGTTGGTAAAATCCCTACCCCATTCCAACGTCTCGTGATGAGTGAGAAAACACCCCTGTGACTGGTCACAGATATAATATTGCTCAAATTCCTACCCCTTTCCAACGTCTCGTGGGGGCGGCAAGGCACCTCTTTGACTGGTCATAGAAATAATGCTGGTCAAAACCCTACCCCTTTCCAAAATCTCGTGGGGGCGGGAAGGCATCCCTGTCACTGGTAACAAAAATAAGGTTGGTCAAACACCTACCCCTTTCGAACGTCTCGTTTGGGGCGGGAAGCTACCCCTATGATTCATCACAGAAATAATGTTGGTAAAATCCCTACCATTTTCCAACGTCTCGTGGGGGCGGGAAGACACCCCTGTGACTGGTCACAGAAATAATGTTGGTCAAACCGCTACCCTTCTCCAACGTCTCGTGGGGCGGGAAGGCACCCCTATGACTGGTCACAGAAGTAATGTTTTACATATATTATACACGATTCTTGTGATTTAAACAAAATTTCGATTATTAGCCACGCGTGGTTCAAAATTAATATTAAGTGTTTTAGGCTGTGACATCAACTGGCAAGATGATCACCCAGTGGACAAAAAAATTAAGGATGTCCTAGAGACGTCTTCGGGACATCCCTAAGACGTCTTTTGGAAAATGTCTTTTGAACATCCTGGGGATGCTCTCAAGACGTCTCATATCAGTACGAAAGATGTCCCGAGAACGTCCTGTCTTTGAGACGTCTTAGGAACGTCCCAAGGACGTTCTTGGGATTTTCATGGTTTCGTGCCCACTGAGCGATATCGAGGGTCAAACAATAACACTAGACACATGGGACTGAACTTCATCTTTAAAAATATTTTCGTAAAAAATAATTCCTTATCATAAGCGTTTCTTAATATTTTTTTATTTTTCAAAATATATTCAATGAAATAATAAGATCGATAATTTTTCTTTCTTATTATGAGCAAGTATCGTAACTTAAGTGAATAATCGATTATGTTTAACGAGGTTTCTATTCACACATTATTTTTCTTTTTAAAAACATAATTTTTATCAGGTTTGACCTTGAAAGTTATATCTTCAGGTATTTGCATGACTATACGCAATTCTCTTTTATTTAGAATTTCGCTTTTCGTGAAAGTCAGCCGGCAAACAGCTGCCTTGCCTTGTCTAAACAATTTCATTTGTTTTAACATTGTTCAAACGATTAGAAGATAATACTTATAAATTGAGGCATTCTACGTCACGTTTACAATGTCAGAATATGACCTTCTTATTGTTTCAATAGAGATGAGAATGGGATAACTTCGCGTCGTTTTATCAAACTTTTCTATCTTTCACGTTTTCCATGTTTTTAACTTTTTCTAAATTATTTTATGCAGTTCTAAATTAGCAAATATCTCGACTACTTGAATTGGTAATTCTCTAATAATCTTTAGTAGATCACTTTTCGCTAATCCAAAATGTAAAATTTTAATAGTACCTAATTAACTTTTACCAAGTTTGGTTCAGAGAGCAAAGAAGCTTAAAAACTTTAATGTATTTCTGCAAGCACTGAAGTTGATACCTGTTCCCCTCGTGCCGAGTTAAGAAAAAAGATTTTTTTGACATTTCATTATTAATCTCTTGCACAAAATGAAAAGATACGAAGTTACTGTAGTGATGTACTAGTGATAAGAAAAACTTGGCATAAGTAGCACACTACTACCATAATGTCCGTGAAGTTAGCACACCAACAATTAAATATCCAACTTTTGTTTAATGGAATCGTTTGGATGTCGTTAGGATGCGTTTGGAAGCCGATTTTTTTCGTTTGGAAGGTTATCGAATAAAAAAGTCATTAGCACCATACTCGCGAGCGGTGCCTTCTCAAGTGGTAGTGACATTCTTTGGTGAGCCGTGTCCTTAAATGTAATATGGACACGGCTGACCAAAGAATGTCACTACCACTTGAGAAGGCACCGCTCCCGAGTATGGTAAAAAAATGTTTGAAAAAAATTAAAATTTGTTCCGCAGGGTGAAGTTAGCACTCCAATTTTGAAAACTCAATATCTTTTTGAGTTTTTCCGTCCAAACGAAAAAAGTCGGCTTCCTAACGCATCCTAATGACATCCAAACGATTGGCAACAAAATTTTTGAAAAAAATTCAAGTTTGTTCCGCAGCGTGAAGTTAGCACTCCGATTTTAAAAAACTCAATATCTTTTTGAGTTTTGCCATTCAAAAGAAAAAGTTCGCTTCCAAACGCATCCTAGCGACATCCAAACGATTCCATTAAACAAAAGTTGGATATTTAGTTGTTGATGTGTTAACTTCACGGACATTGTTTTATAGGGTCCCAAGAAACCCCATAAGAGAAAAAACTGTATTTTGCGAGTTTTTGGCGCTAATTATGAGTTGTTGCGGTTTTTAAAATACAATGTGTTTCTAGTATATAAAATACTACTTTATACTGATAATTAGATATCTATATATATTTATTTAACAATTTATTATCGTTTTTAGCATTTTTCTCTTAGAATAGAAATACAAAGTCGCGCTTTTTTCCGATTTTTTCAACTTAGTTTCAACTTTTCAATTAGACTTAGCTGATAATTATTCAAGTTAACAAACACAAATACTTCAAGAATTCAGTATTATTTTTAATAATATTATCTCCGAATTTTACTTGAACGTATTTTCTAATTTTATTAACTAACTTTTTTTATTTTGTAATTAATGCAACATAATTTCAATTGAGAAACGTATAAATAAAAAATTCTAAGTATTTTTATTAATATTTATGGATATAAGGGGATTTAATGGGGTAGGATTTCGGAAAAAATCCTACCTTACTTTAACCTACTTGGGTTGTTCGACTTCCAGAATTAGGTCGCTTCCTGATTCTCAACCAATTTTTTTAATGAAAAAATTCTTCATCAAAACTTGTTGTACAACGAAGTCAATAACTGAAAAAATCGATTCATTTAATCATCAATTATGTACCTGAATATTCTGATTCATGTAATACCTTTAACCTATATCCCCATAGTTCGATCAACATAACTTCAAAAGCTAAAAAGCGTGTATTAATGCAAAATTTTATACCCATATATTTTTTTGAAATGCTCCCGTTTTTTAAAGTTATCGAACGAAAGTGAAAAAGACCATTTAATCTAAATAGAGAATTATTTTGCGTGACTTATTTTTATCTCAAAAAATCATAGGAGTTTTAATGAACGCTGCAAATTTCGTTTTTTTTTCTCGAAAAAACTTAATCAGTAGCCTGATAAACTCACAGTTCTAGATTTTACTCAAATTTACTCAAAAAAATATATGGTTATGAAATTTGGCATTGATATACACTTTTTAGCTTTTGAGTTTATGTTAATCAAACTATGGGGATATAGATTAGAAGTATTGCACGAATCAGATTATTCAGGTGCATAATTGATGATTAAATGAATCGATTTTTCAGTTATTAACTTCGTTGTACAACATATTTTGATGGAGAATTTTTTCGTGTAAAATTTGGAGGTTAGAAAAGAAATTTTGCAAATTTCTGGCAGTGATGCGACAAATAAGAACCCTTTCCAAGTATTTTGCACTTTCGTTTGTCTCATTTGGTTGCGAAATGCGTTGTAGACGGATTTTCGAACTCGACAACCCATTTTCGTTCCACCCCAGATGACATTCTGTTAGCACACTGATGTCGTATGTGCACGCAGATCTGCGGATCGACGCGCAGATTGTGCTCTCACCTGATGAGACATATGCGTCGGATCTGATGCATAATCTGTTACGTATATCGCTTGCAGATCCGACGCATATCTACGACAAATATAAAATATTAAAATATATGCAACTTATATAGATGTAAAATAAAAAGCAGGTAATATATTTCATTACAAATTTATTTAAATTCATACCAAATATTTTTGAATACAATTCAATAGATTGCAATACAAAATTTTTCATCCAGTCAATTTCATTCAATTCCAGTAATTAATTTAGACCGAAACTTGAGATAAAAGACATACATTTTGTGGAAAGTAATTTGGTTCAACCGCAGTAGCGAAATGAAAGAGGGGTTTCTCTCGATTCCCTGATTCTTATTTAAATGCCAACTGGCAAAGAGGTTTACATAAACTCTTAATTACGGAACGAATACCGTTTTGAGTTTAGGGAACCGTGGGAAACTTTTGCTATATTTCGCTACTGCGACATATTGCAATACCAAATTTTAAATCCAATCAATTTCATTTAATTCCAGTTATTAATTCAGTCCAAAACTTGAGATAAAAGAAATAAATGTTGTGAAAAGTAATTTGGTTCAACGGCAGTATCAAAATGAAATAGGTGTTTCTCTCGATTCCCTGTTTCTTATTTAAATGCCAACTGGCAATGAGGTTAGATTTTCACGCCATGCGACCCACCACGCAGCCCAAAATGATGCGAAAATATACAAATAAATGGAAACAACGCGACTTGCGAGCTCGGTGAAATTCGCAGACTGGACATTTTCTGGCATGCGCGCGCATTCCTCGTCCCGCGAATTTAAAAAAACTATTATTTTCAAATAAATATTTACTTGAGCAGACCAATGAATTTTTTGTAATATTGATGTTGAATTGACGAACTTCATTCATCTATTTTTATAATATTCAATACACTCAGGATGGCCTGGAAACATGGAGGAGATAAATCATTTTTTTAACAAGGTTGTGTATAAATACCAGTACCGACAGAAAAATGCGCGATATCATTTAAAAAATAACAAAAATGTGGTTATATTTTAAAAATTAATTTTTCAAAACAAAAAAATAAAGATAGCAATCGTAATTTTGGAAATTTTGGATATTTTGCAAATTTTTTGAAACAAGGTGTATTTTTGAAAAATTTTGGATACTGTATATTTTTGTATATTTCCGGGAAATAAACGAAACTTAAAGTTTTAAATTTTTCAAAATTTCAAAAGTTTCAAAAAAATCCCAAAATTTTTTTAATATTTGCAAAATTTCAAAAAATCGACAAAATTGAAAAAAAGTTCTATATTGCTTTGGAAATGGTTAATAGTATGAGTAGTATAAACGTTTATTCTTCAGCCTGTTGGCCTTAAAAAATTGACTTGCTTACACTTTCCTTTTTTTTACACAGTTTTACTTAAACTAAGCCTTAAAACTAACATCCTTCCACACCTTATCTCTAGGATCGCACG
>JAABKJ010007903.1:0-11581 GCA_011634705.1 Andricus grossulariae | reverse complement strand
AATTCAGCATTGATGTACTTTAGGAGTATACATTTGTTTCTTCACGATTAAAAATTCGAATTTTGAGAACGTTTTTTTACTTTTTTGAAAAATCGATGATATTGCGCTTGAACTATTATGGAGATCAACACACCAAGTTTATTTATTCTCGATCGTCCAGGCGCGAATGAAACGAAAATATCAGCGTTGCCAAAAACGAATCAAGAGTTCGGTTGGAGTCGAACCGAAACGAAATATGAGTGCGGGCAAAAATGGGTTAGACGGCGCGCTACGGGCAAAAACGAGTTAAATATTCAACTCGTTTTTTCTCGTAGCGCGTGGCCTAATTCGTTCTTGCGCGGAGAAATAATGCTTTTGCTCCGTCTCTTTGTTTAGTCCGCGTTTGCTATCAGCCCCTCAAGTAAAAGCGCATTACCGTGCGTCTTTAAAACCCGCCAGCACGGTTTTCCTTTACACCAACGAGCGGAAGGCAAGGCGGGGAGGAATATGCGCGTGGAAGTTTTGCCTCGCTTCGAGAGTATGTATTATGGGAGGGGAAAAAAGTAACCTCCGATTCATCTTCCCCTCGATCGCTCCAATGCGCGCTCTCGAAGCTGGACGAAAGTTCCACGCGCGTATTCCCGTCCTCTTTGCCTTACGATCACCCGTGGAGCGCATCACCGTGCTGACTAGTTCCGTCTATTAAGACGCAATATTTATTTCGATTATGACAAAAATGATCAGGGTAATACTAAAAGCCTTTCTAACTAAATGTAAACTTAAGAACCTTTACAAGGTCGCCGCTTCTTGCACGTTCATCTGTTTCTGCAGTAATACATCAATCTGTTTTTCTTTTAGAAATTTGAATTTTGGAAGTTGCACCATCGTAAAGCTTTTTTGTAATAATGACAAACATTTGGTTATACCCGTCGAAGGGCAACCCTGTATTTATTTTGATTCCTCTAATATTTACATTTGATTTATTTATAATATGTCTTTCTTCTAGCTTCCGGACAAATCTATTGCGAGTCTGGTAAAATATTATTACAGTTGGAAGAAAACGCGTACTAGGACATCGTTGATGGACAGGCAAGCTCGGAAATTAACTAATAGTGGTAAAGAAGGAGAAAATGGTAGTGAAAATGGCAGTGAACTGGGTTCCAACACAGACAGTGAATCTGAAGAAAAAGTAAGATCATTGTTTATTACTTAGTCTCCAATAAATTTTGTTTTCACTTTCTCTCATTTGCGCCTAAAACACCGAACAGAAAATCTCATGCCACATTAAAAATGTGAACAGAATTTTTTGAATTGAATTGGCGTCGTGCCAATTAGCACGATCTTTCTTTAGAATTAAATCACTTTTGTTTTGTCTAGTAATAATAATCTTCTTTATTTAATTTCAATGTTAAAATTTCATTTTATCGAAAGTTTCTTTTATTTTTAATTTTATTTGGCGAACTTGTGTGATCGAAGAAACATGTCATTGTTTTTCTATCACAAACAAAATTTTACGGTTCCAAAATGATGAATTTGGCCATTTTTGAGCAAATTTTTTATCTTGCACACCATGAAAAAATTTTGTTATGTCATGGTAAAACAATGGCATGTTCCTTGGATTCAAGATGACGAAATCTCAAGCACGACATATTAAAATTCTTCCAAAAAAGTGTGCAGGTAACGCAATTCAAAAAACTTGTTTTTCTTGCACATTGTAAGGTTTTAACATGAACCCACTCATGAGCATGCGCAACTAGCGACCTATGATGAATCATTTTCTGGAAGAATTTTAGTGGTGTGGTATGTTAGTTTCGTAAAACTTAATTATGATTGGAATCAAAACCTGCTTGTTTAAATAAGAGAGGTACATGGTTATTGTAATAAAATTTTAAAACTGAAAACTGGTTCGAATTGTAGGTATCCCATTATAACGCATTTAGTCAAAAACTTTTTGTCTATAACACATGGTAACGCCGACGTTGTGCGCGGATGTTCTAAGGCAGGTTAAATTTTGAACGAGGGAAACACGAACATGATTTAAAGAACATTGAAGGCTAAATTAATTATTGAGGATAGTTTAAACAAATACGGTTCGTAAATTTATAAGGCCCCATTAACTTATGGCTCTTTTAATTCGAGCATGTCATGCTCATCTGTCCTATTTATCATATTTAGAAGAAAAAAAGCGAATTGCTTTAGCAGAGAAAGCTAAGAAGATTAAAGAAGCGGAACGTAGGGCTCAAGAAGCAATAATTTTAGAATATGTCGAGAAAGGAAGAAATGATATAATAAAAAATTAGTAACTGATTTAGAGTCTGCTGTAAGAGTACATTGGAACCTGAATTGCCGCAAACTAAATTTGTGCGTTCCAAGAATTGATGTCGCGGCTGTTTCTTAATGCTGGGAGCGCGGGAAGGCGCTGCTCAGTCAAGCCTGACAAACAGCAGGGAGGGCCGGACTCTCAGCGTGTTAGTTGCATCAGGTTGCGTCATGTCTCGAAATCCAACAGAAATTATTCATGCGATCCTGCCTGTTTACGTTCGGTCTAGATTTGAGTCGAAGGTCATAGCCGAAACCATGCACAATTTCAGTTTCCCGTGTATATGAGGAAGCCATAAAAAATGCTAAATCTATTAAAAAAGCATTGAAAAATACGCTGAAATTGAATCAACAGTGTGGCAAAAGAAAAAAAAATATATCTCGCACTTGATTGAGATAAATTAATTTATCACACGAATAAAGAAACTAGAAGTGGCTTGGTGAAATAATGATCCAATGAAAAAAAAGGGAAGGTCGACAATTTACGTAAAAAAATAGAAAAATGAAACTCTGACATAATTGAATTAACCATGTCGGAAAGAGAAAAAAATCGCACACTAAACTGATATACTTTTGTTCTCATAACATTTTTTTAAATAAAATGTAATATTATTTACTTTTAAACTTTGTGGTTTCTTAACAGTAAAAATTTTGCATTTTTAAATTTTGTTCATTAAGCTAGTATTTTGAAAAGAAAAAAAATTGCAACTGATGCATGGCAATCGTGCGTTTAAAGCGCTACAAAAATGCCTGATTCTCACCAACTACAGGTTTCAAATATTTTGACCTCTGCAGAGTTTGATTAAGTAAATGAAAAAAAAAATCTCTAAAGAACGAAACAAACTTCACTGTAAAGATAAGTTTATTTTGCACGAATTCTCCATTCATGGTTCGTCATAGGTTAATTATAAAAAATGTTACGGTTGAATGAAGGTACAAAAACACAGTCAACAACTTCGACTTCTTCTATTTTGTTGAAAAGTGAATAAAAAAATAAAATAACGATATAAATTTAAATAATGTTTAGGTACCTCTGCTAAAGCTTGAGATAATTCCCAAAATTCAAATAATTCAATGAGAGAAGTACATTTTTTCTACCCTTTTTTTCTCCGTGGGCAAAAAGTCATCAATGTCAGCCCAGGGTTATTATTCAGCACTTTTTACCTGATGGCTGTAACTTAAGGGAAAATGAAAAAAGTCAAAGACGTAGGAAACGAATATTTGCTTAAGAAAATGAATGTTATTTTTGGCGTTTACAGTTCCATTACAGAAAAATAATAAACTTTTAGAGGAGGAGAAAAAGTATCATTAAAGATGAATGATCGCATTAGATGAAACTAATTAAACTCTGATTTTAAGTATTTTCAAAGTTAAAGGAAATATTTGGATAATAATTCGTACTTCTCTAATTCGAATAAAATTAATAAGATTTCTCGAAACACGATAAGTTTAATTTTTAAGTTGTTTCAAATACCAGAAATTTAATCATACTTTGAATGATTAAAAAATAAATCATGTTTCAATTTTACGGACGGTCATATCTTCATTGTTCATAAATTTCGTTAACTTGCAGGTTTTTGAAATTTCGAATACTTTTTAGATTCTAGGTTTTTTATGTTTTAACTTCTCGCAAGGTCGAAAAATGTCCATTTTCTGATCTCAGTTTAATTTGAACTTAATTATTTTTCAAACTCAAATAATTTCTATTTCATTTCTTATTATTCTGAAAGATTTCTAATTTTAAATATTTAAAAAACAGAAAACTTTTTAAGTTGACATATTTTTAATAATAAAAAGCCATTCTTTATTTTTTAAGTCGCTCACGTTCAAATCTTATTCAATTTGTAACATATTTAACAAAATTTCAAATCAAACCCTCATCGGTTAATATTCGACCCTCGCCCATTAGAGGTCAAAGTGTCAATTTTGGACCAATTTTTTGACAAATTTTTTAATGAACCAAAAGTTTAAAGCAAATTTTGGATAAAAAAAGTTTTTGTTGATAAGAAATAATGTAAACTGGGAAATAAAAAACAAAAAAATTTGTGTTGACATTATAATTTTTTGAAAAAGCGCAAAAAAAACGTGGGTTGGATTAGAATTATTGTCCATTTAAAAAAATTAAGAGTGTAGTACCTGTAATCCAAGTACCAAGTATATTATTTTTCTCCAGCAAAAACTATACTTACGAAAAGTTTTTCATACTTTTTTGTCCCATATAAAATGGGTCAAAAATTGAATCTTTGATCCTAATGCACGAGGATAAAATATGAACTGATTTATACATTTTTTAGCCTCTATTTGTTTTCCCCAGTGACAACTTTTTCGCACTACGCCTTGTCTAGTTTAAAAAATTCGGGGTTTTCGGCCCACCCTGTCATACATCATTAACGATCATTCTGTTTGTTTAAATACATATTTGTAATTTTTGGAACTAACTTGTGCATTTGATACGAAAATTGAGGTAAATGTTTATAATAACAAACTGCAATAAAAAATAATAATTTCTTCAGCTACCATTTTCTTAATTATGAAAAGAAATATTCTCTAAGACTTTGGTAGTTCTAGCTTGTTGCAGCCGTATTTATTTTCAAGTATCTGGAAGAGGTACTGAATGAGGACTTTGGATAGGTCATGCATGCACTCGAGAGCAGCGGCGCAGCGTCGATCTGTGGCAGTTAGCAAGGGTGTCCGAAACCACATTATGTGGTTGTGACGTGCAACTGTGGTGTCGCTCTTCACCTAATAAGAGTAGTCTTTTGAGAAATTTATGAATTTGAACTGTCTAACGGAGCATTTCACTTCGTTCGTTGATTCATATTTCTCTCTCGGGTAGCGGACATTTATGTCTGGGACTCTATTGTTAGGTCCCTTTCTTCGCGGACGGTCACGAATATGTTTATAAAATCTAATATTAGGTATTTGCGGGTGCCAATATTGTTATATTTTACCATTATATTTCATTTCTATAACTTATCTTTCCACCTTGGCATAACGTTAATATATTGTTATACTTCAGAAAGTATTATTCAACATTTGTGTACATTGTACAAAATTGTGACATTAAAATATTCAATAATGTACAGCTTGTCTTTTCAATTACCATCATTGAAAAAAAATGTAAACATGCTTAAATAAAATAATTAAAACTCTAGTTGCTATTAAAATTTTATAGTTATAGTTTTTAAACTCTGTGAGCTATAATTATTTAGATTTTTCATGAAACCTACCTTCAAATAAAATGTGAAGGTAGCCGCTTGATTGTTTTGACTCGTTTTTACTCATTTTTCAACAAAGTGAAAGTTCACTGTCGTGAAATTCGCCTTGTTCACCGTGTTTTTGTACCTTCATCTAAGCGTAATTTTTTGTTTTATAATTAGGTTGCTATGTTCTCCAATCTGGGGTTAGCAGTCTAAACTCTCCAGTCTCGTTTCGTGTTGATTCGCAGTCTCGTTTCGTGCTGGTCCGCAGCACAACGTACGCGTAGCGGCGTTGATCGGAGAGATCGAACGAGATCGGAGATTTTAGACTGCTAACCCCAGATTGGAGAGTACAGCATGGAGGTATTAAATTAACCTATAGCGAACCATGCATGTAGAATCTGTGCACAATAAAATTATATTTGCAGTGAAGTTTTTTTCGTTCTTTAGCGTTTTTTTTCACTCACTTAATCAAACTTTTGTAGAGAGGTCAATATTTTTAAAACCTATAGTAGTGACGGGTAGTGAGTATGCTCGGACAATAAACTTCGTGCTCATCGGAATCACTCAGTTTCTTCCCTAATTGCATAATATATTCCCCTTTTTTTTAAAAACATCCCGTTTTTTCAAAGAACAATTGAACTGCTAAATCACTGTAATCCGTGTTCTCAGGATGAAACATACCGTGCTTAAGGTGCATGAATTTTGGCTAGGATAGCAAGAAAAAACCTGCTACAAATGCATGAGAAGTGCTCAGGCTGTTGTACTTAGATTTTTTCCCCCATGAAGCTGCGTGGATTTTTTCAAACATTTTCGCCCATACGACTAAGCGTTGTGCCTTGTGTTATCAAAATTGGTAGGTCTCATTAATCGGAGGAGAAACTCACCTTACATATTCGTAAGAAGGAGGTTGAAAATAATGAATGAGAGTTTACGTTTTCTAGAAACCGCCATGCCTTGAGAGATAGGCAAAACTGACTGAAGTATGCAAGTTTAGGCGGGTGTATCTTGTTGTGAAGGATAATTTAAATGCAAAAAAATGGGTAGATTTTTAATTATAACAAAAATAAAAAACAAGAACAATTTTCCTGTATACAACCAATAATTTAAAAAAAAAAAAGTTTTTTCAATACAATTCACTCTTTACTCCTAACACACGCACACAACCATATTGCATCTCACTACTCACAAATCAGTCATTCGGCCCTTTAAAGGGTCATCTTACATTTTACGATCCTCTCTGATAAGTCACTTGTATCTATTTCAGATTTACTTCAAATTTCTTCTCTTTAGTCACCATGACTCCTTTTTAAGAAAATGCTTAAAACATTCCCACCACTTTTCTCCTCTAATTTCTCCCTCACAACAAGATACACCCCCCTTTACTTGCATACGTCAGTCATTTTACCTATCTCTCAAGGCTTGGCGGTTTCTAGAAAACGTAAACGCAAGAAAAGTTTTTTTAAAAGTGTTCAGTGATCTAATTAGTAGTTTTAAAAGTGTTGGATGCTCTCATTCATTATTTTCAAACTCCTTCTTATGAATTTGTAAGTTGAGTTTCTCCTCCGAATGATGAGACCTAGAATTTTTGATAACTTGTGTAAATTTAATTAAATTGGTAATATTTTTATGAATTAACCATTATATAATATAATAATAAATCACTGGTGAGGGCCCATGATTGAGTCCGAAACTTGTGATTCAATGATTTCAATTTTTTGTGACCCTAAAGCCAGTTTCACCATCAACATCCTAATATTATTATTTATTTTGTTTATACATTTTTTCTACATTCTGTGTATTTTTTTACGGACCTAATCAATGGGTTTTTGACTAATTACGGTCCAAACAGTGACCGAAACGTTTCAAAAAGTATTATCGCATTTTTTCTTTCGACCTTTATTTCCATGACTTGCTTCGCTACTTTATACAAAAAAGGTCGAGACAAAAAGTATGGCAATACAAAAATAGCCCAATATGTGCTTTTGCTTTCTCGTGGAGGAATATCTTTACAGAACGTTGCTATTTTTTCAAATTTTTAATTCCTTTTTAACCAGATTCATTCTGTACGGTTGAATAATTAGTAACAGATGGCCGAGTATTCTTGGTCTGCATTTGTGGATCAGAAAAAGTTCACCAAAGGCCGATTGGATTGAACAATATCTTAGAAAAGTATTAGATAGTACAATTGAAAGAACAACATATGGTTATTCAGTCTGCCTGTAGTACGTCATAGAAGATACACGTTGCGGACATCTATAATGGATTTCTAATTTTATATTAACCACATCACTATCAGTGAGACATAAGTTTGCAAACAAAGTCGTGCCATTTTTTCTTCATTAAAAGAAAATTTTTTTTTGTATTTTTTCTCAAAAACATTTTTGGCACGATAAGTTCTTTTTCGCCTAACAGTGAAGGGTTTTACTAAATATGTCCGTCCTAAAGGTGGATTCGAGTAATTTTACACGTTTTTATGACACACTCAGTACTTATGTCCTAACTCTCGGCAATGTATAAATTAGGCAATTAAGCTTAAGACTAAATAATATACTCTAATTTTCGTGTTAATATACGAATGCCATCAGGTTTGGATGTCCTTTTTTGTTTTATCTGATAAGGACTGTCGTCGTACAGTCGGACTGTCATGAATTTTTGTAGCTGAGAGATTCCTCAGCAACATAATACAGCTTCCTTTGGCCAGTAATCAACACATGTTGTCCCCTCAATTATATCATCTGATACTTTATATGTGACGTTCTGCAAGGAAAAGGTCCACTTTGTCGATATGGTTGATATGGATTTACGTATACGGATATATATCTGGGTAAATTCCCGACATTGTAAGACCAAGACAAACCCTTTAGGTTGAAAAAAGAGTCACCGGGGCATTTTCGAAGTTGAAACTTCGAAAACCCGCTTTTTGAGAGAAATTCATCTAAAAGTTGGCGAGAGCCATAAGCGCACGTGTTATATTTTTTCTCCAAAGATGAAATTTACGCAGTTCCGATCACTTGCGGGACATAAGAATAATGTCATGAGAAAGAGCATGGATTGAAGTATGATTTCCTATGAAATCTCTAAAATCCATACTATTGACCTTTGTTCACAAAAACACGAATATCCCCTGAACTGCGATCGACAAAGTGGCCCTTTCCTTACGGGACTTCACATATTTCTACCCTGGTGAACACCTTACCAACAATTTAATATCTTAGAAATTTACTCTGGTAATTAATATACAAATAAACAGACGAGGTTCAAAAATGTAATTTCCGGTTTCTAAACATGCGAAAGCGTGAAAATCCGTTGAAAACGGGGGACATTAAAAATGGTGTAATTCTAATATATTCTCATGTATACAATTTTTCTACCTATATGTTCATGTACCTGTTGTATGTGTATATGAAATAAGATTTTAACAAAAAGAGGGGGAAAAAAAGTTATTTAAAGGGTAATTATGTGTTATAGGGGTCTTGTAGCAACTGCGGCGTTGCTTGTCATAGCGTTCGTGCTACACCCAAGGGACACGCGTGTCATAGCTGCTATCTGCACTGGAGGTCAGTGGACTAAAGTAAAAAAAATTTATAAGATAATGAATTTTGAAAAGAATATATGGGTCGTTTTCAAATAAGTGCATTTCTTCCTTTCTTGAGCGATCAATTTATAATTATTGTATTTTTAATGACGCATACGTAATTTTCTGTTTCTGTTTCCAAATAGAAACGGCGAATAATAGCATATATGTTAATGGGTACAGTAAATGAAATAAAATAAAGTATAATATCGGGCATGATTTTTATAATTAGAAGACACATTTTGGGGTGCAATATGAGTTCTAAATATATTTTTTGTATCTTGAAATAATCACTTTTGCAGTCTAAAAGCAATGTTTAAAAAATCTACGTAAACTGCAGGAAAACTATTAAACGATAAGAGAGAAAATATAGTTTGAACGCTTTAAGCAATAGCAAACCAGGGATTTCGTGATACACTAGTGATACTAGTGATACACTAGTCGGATACACTATTTCTACAAAATAATCCGAGTTATGTACATATCAAACATATCACAATTATGAAAGACTAAGTTATTTGAAAATGATCCATATAAGAAAATTCGAACGTTGAAAGCTTCCTGGCCTGGGAACCGGAGGATTCTATCTTCTCGGAATTCACTTTTTTCTATTGTATTGCATAGAAAACAACTGTCTTCTGAAACTAGAAATAAAATCCTTCGGGTTTTCAATCATGATTTATTCCAATGTAAACCTCAAAAGTGCTCTATTAACAGAGCTTTTTACAAAGTGTAGCTAATAGCGTAACTTGCTTGATAATTTAGGCGCACCGGAGTCGCAAGACCATTGAGTTCTATGCCAGGTCGTACGAACAAAAGAAAACCACCACGTGGACTGGTAGTAAATCACGATGACTTGGCAGCACTAGCAGGTCAACCGAATCAAACCAACAGCAGTCTGCAAGCTATTGATACAGAAATCGTTAGCCTGAAGCGACAAGTATGTTATAACATGTAAACGATCATATGAAAATCGTGTGGATTAACTTTTTATTATTTTATTTTGCATTTTTTATATATTTTTATCTTCTGTTGCTAATTTTATTGACCTAAAAATGTTTCTTTTAACTAAGCATGTAAAAAATATTGACTAAATAACAAATTGATTAATATTAAATACAAATGGTCAAGAGTACCATTTCATTAACGTTCAGTGGGGGCCATTGAACTTAGACTGCCGAAGAAACGAATCCCCTGACTTGACTCCCTTCTTCCACCACGTTTTACTTAAAACGTCAGCTATAAAGAATCTGTTGGTTCCGGCAGTTCTAGCGATTCGCAAAATATTAAATGAGAATTAAAATTTACGCATAATTTAGTAACTACCTTTATGTGTCAAGTTATTTATGTCGTATACTTGGCGGTATCGGATGTTAAGTCTATCTGGGCATGAATATTTTTCAATGTACACTGCCGTGCAAAAGTTTCTGATCACCTATTTTTTGATAACTAATCAAGTTCTCCTAATTTCAATTATGTCAGAGCTAAAAAAATTTCTCTTAAACGGGTTGAATGCTTTCAAAATTCTGTATAAAATGAGCCCAAGATGAAGACAATTTGTCTATTTTTTACGTAGATATTGCAAAAATGGTAAATTTCAATGTTTTTTTAAATTTTCAATATTTTCCGTGATAATCAATATTTTTTAATGTTCTTGGGCTCATTTTAAAGCTATTTTTCTAGTTTGTAAATATATGAAACGTATAACCATACCGTTTCTATAAAAGACCCTTAAAATATATATTTATTCAATTTTTATTTTTATTTGCTTACAGATAAGATGTTTTCAAATTTGTCCAACTTCTAGTTCTTACTCTGTGATAGGAAATTTTTTAGATTCATGCTCATAAACTGCTACAATACTGTAGAAAAATATCTTTAATATGAGCACAAGAACATTTAAAAAAATTGATTATTACGGAAGTTATTGAAAATTTAAGAAAACATTGAAATTTACACTATTTTTGCAATATCTACCTAAAAAATAGACAAATTGGCTTCATTCTGGGTTCATTTTATACAGGATTTCGAGAGCATTCATCCTTTAAAGAGAATTTTTCTTTGCTCTAACATCATTGAAATTAAGAGAACTTTATCAGTCATCAAAAAAGAGGTGATCGGAATCTTTTGTACAGTAGTGTATGAACGCCGAGATTCACGTAACTGCGTGATTGCACTGCAATTAACTTATATGCCAAACAGGGAAACAGATATTAAGGCGCGATATTGGCCGTCAATAATATCGTATCGAATTTGGCTGGTACAGCGGTCTAACAGTCACCCTTGCACCCTTTTGAACAAAATTCTAGTATGAAAATATTCGATTAAATGGGGATGTCGCATGAAATGAGATAAAAATATATTTTGATTCTTGAGTAACAAATTAACACTTTCCAGGAAGCTCTGAATGGCTTCCGTTTATAATTATCAATTTGCTTGAGTAGAGGAAAGTCGTTTCTCCCAGAATTTGGGAAACAAACAAAATTTAAAATACTAAAGTTTGATT
>JAABKJ010007902.1:0-11582 GCA_011634705.1 Andricus grossulariae | reverse complement strand
GGCGCAGAAGGCGTCAGACTTGGCGGTAAATTTGAAAGTGTACAGAGTAAAAATTTTCTGAAAATAGAGAAAATTGTGAAAATTGTAACAATTCTGCTATTACACATAAAAGAATCGATAAAAATTTTAATTCATTAGTTAAAATATTGGTAAGAATTAAATGTTGTTTCTTTGTGAAGAATTTGAAAAAACTGAATTTCGTTTTACTGATCTAATAAATCTTTAAATTATACTTTTCGAATAATAATTCATCTGGCATTTATAAGTACGTCTTTGATAATGTCACGGCTCTTAAAGAATATGTAATTTCTACAGAAAAAAATATCCTGACCAGTACCCGGTCGGCTCCCGATCATGAAATATAACCAGGGTTGGCTCGGCCAGTAACCGTCCGGCTCCCGACCATGAAATATAACCAGGGTTGGCCCGAACGGTAACCGGCCGGCTCCCGACATTTCGATTTTAGCTCTATATTATTTTTTCAACGTTTCAAAAATGTGATTCATTATAATTAATATTCAAAACAAATTATGCTGCCAATTCCTATTTGGAAGATTTTGCCAATATCATTGGTTCGTTAATAACAATATCTGTGGATAGATCAAAGACATATATCGTTTGTTAAGCGATTCTGCACAAAATTCGGTAATCTTTACAGAAAATGTAGGCTGACCCTATTTTAATTGAAAATCCTGTCAGTTTAGCACAATTTTTTTCTGTGGGAAAGTATACCGTCCGAAGCGATGTTACCGATGTAAGTACTACATTTTATTGATTATGAAATGTTAATAACATTTAGTTACAATACAGTGTATAGTATATGTGGTTAAGAAAATAATTAATTTTTTATTCATATCATATTTTGGAAACACCCCATCCCTTCCCACGTTAATAAATTCAGGGCCTCCCACTTGTTCTTTCACAATCGCAGACCTGTATTAAATCGTGAATTGTACGAAATTCGATTGTATGAATGTACAAGATTTAAAGTAGATGTATCATTTCGAAAATGTATTTAAATACAATTTATTTTATTGAAATGATTATTATTTGAAATTCAAGTGCACAATGTGAAAATAAAGATTTATATCGACCGACGGATAAATATATACTCTACATTTGAATAGGCATAGTTTTGTATTACTACAAAATTTCGAAGTCGTTTAGTAATTGCTTCAGTAAGCACTTCTTACAATCTTTACACGAAAAAAAAACAGCGGTATAATTTTTGTTGCAGCTCATTTTTTATCTTCTCGAAATAAAATTTTTCTTCTCAAAATGAGAATACTTCAAGTGTGAAACTACAACTTGCATATAGCTACATTCTCATTCTTCGGTGCCTCATTTTTGTTGCAACTTAAAACAACACCGAATCGGAATACTTTTGAGTGCCGACGTTTTTCTGTGTAGTAGAAAAGTGCTAATTCATTTAGTAAAGATTAGTATTCAAACTACTAAGCCTTCTTGAGTGAATCAAAAGTTTTTAACGGAATACTACTAATTCATATTTAGGGTAGTCCCTTCGGCGGTCTTTATAGCAATCGGCTATCGCTATCCCTGAATACTCAGTGCATAGCCCCTCGCAATGACCTTTATTTGCCTATTGATTGAATGTGATTGAATGTGGGATTGTGGGGCCAACAAAGAGATTCTTAAGAACTAGAATCTCTGAGCAGAGAACATCGCAAAACAATAACACGAAAAGACAGCATTATTTAAGCACGCAACTGATTTTGATCAAAAACTCGACTTTAACAGAAAAAAGTACAAATATTTTATCTAGAAAGCAATTATTACAAAAGGGACGAATTATAAATGTTCCAGATTGTTAAAAATGAAGGTCCTGTGCATCTTATAACAGACACTAAAAATTTAAACATAACATATCATGATATCACAGAGTCATTTAGTAAAAATTTATAAATTGCAAATTGTGAGTAATTTTTGTCAGTTCGTAGACTCCATTCTTAAAGCAGACCAAAACCAAGTAGTCCCATTACATTTTTCATCATTTATTAAAACGTTCAACTTAAAAACATGTTTTTTTTTTTAAATTAAAATTATTCATCTTTAAAACCTTAGTAACTTGTAGCATAGGTATTATAGGCATACAAAAAATGTTAGCGGTTAAGCTAGTAAATATTTTCCCCCAATACTCGCGCCGGAACTTGCAACTTAGACTTTCGTTCCGAAGAATCTAGTTGGCCTTCACCATGCGCATCCATGCGCATCCCCAACCTACCCCTTCCCCCTGAAAGGGGACTTTCAAGTAATACGTAAGCATAATTTTCCCTATTCTTGCCCCCCCCCCCCTCCATTGAAAGCATATTTTCGCATTACGAATTTACAACAATAAGCATATACTTAGACCCCCCCCCTCCGTCTCAAAATGTTTACGTAATACTTGAATAACCCCAAACTGCGCATCGAATCTTAGATTCTTCTGAACGAACGTGGTCGCTCGTTCCAGTGCGGTGATTGGGGAAAGCATCGTGTGCAACAAGCGGGATACGTCTATTACACTAGTTTACTAAATTGAAATTTCTTTCTGCCCACCACTTCCTAATAGGATTTTTCAATGTATTTCGACCCACTGAACACGAAAATCACACACTCCAATTTTTTTATGGAAGCATTTTCGAGATATCACTGTTCGTTTTCTTTTTTCGATTTTCATAGTTGCTCCGACCCATCTCGATTTCTAATTGGCCGACTACCCTCCACCAGCACTCAAATTGAAGGCCACTGAATCCTCTATAACTTCCTATCCTGAAGTTTTTAGATGGACCCAGGAGTTCAGGTGCTAGCGCTTTCAACAAGTTGGCAAGGTTGTATTTTTTGTCAAAAATCAAGGTCGAAAATTCACATATCGACCTGGGAAGAATGCAAATCGCAAATATCAGCCAACTCATTAAAATCGCTGGCATCTGAACTACTGGGCCGATCTAAAAACTTTCGGAAAGAAAATTTCAAAAGATTTAGTTGCGTTCCATTTGATTTCTGGTTCAGAAAAATTGGTCAATTAGAACTCGAGATATACTCAAAAGCGTCGGAACAACTCTAAAAATAGGAAACAAAAGTTTTGAACATTGATATATCGAAAACACTTCCATATCAAATTTTGAAGTGTGATTTTCGTGTTTAGTAGGCCAAAATACAGGGAAAAATCACAGTGAAATATGGTGGGCAAAATGGCTGTAAACTAGTGTTCCTAACACGCATGATCTGCCACGCTCGCGTAGCAAAGTATGTGCTCCTTGGTACTCGACGGTGCATCCCGCTTGTTGTAAAATATACTATTGTATGCTGAGACATAATGTGTAAAAAAGAAATTACAGCCTAGAACTGGCTCGAATACGTGTTAAGAAACATGGTGCAATTAAGACAAGAACTTAATTAAAATTCATATGGAGAAAGCAATGTAACAGCTCATCGTAATAGTTTTTCAGCAAGTAATTTACCAAGGTAATTTACCAAACAAATTTTTTCGCAAGTAATCAATAATTAACGTTAATGCTCCTCTATTAAATGAAAAAGAAGCACTTATTGTTTAGGGAAGCAGCAAAGTTATTAATTCATTAATTACGTGGGGAAAACTGTTAAGCTTTAAAAAATAAATTTATTGGCACATAGGCATTCTATCGATTCAGATAACATACAGAAATCTTATTTATCATGATCTGGAATACTTATCTAGACATTCTCCACAAAAAAACTACAAAAAAGCCGAAAGTAAAATATTTTATAAAATAAAAATTGATTTTTTTCAAACCTATTGATTGTAGAGAAAAATTTTAAGTACAAAATAAATTGTGGGTTTTTATTGCATTCAAGTCTGTTATAAAAGTGCACTATTAAAAAGCAACACCTATCTTTAGAAATTAGAAAAAATATTATTAACTTTCTATTTTTTACGTAAGAACTAGTTCCAATATTACGCAGAAAAAACTGAGGGTTCAGTAAAGTTGCGGCTCAAGTAAAAGTTGGTATCATTTAGAACTGAGACTCGAATAGAACTTTTTTTTAGGGTTCCTTTTTAGTTCGTTGGTACCCGATACATGGCTATTCATATTTTCAACTGCGCATGTGCCGAAAAGCACGGGCCTATTTGAAATCAATACAGGCTATGCATAATCATACATATAAATATTAACAACCATTTTTTATTTTTTCTAAAAACAAATTCAATTGAATGACAGAAGTATCTACCTTCCTAAAAAATGTAATATTAAGGTAGCATTGCAAGTGTATATTATATAACTTTAAATCGTACCGCGCTTTTTTGGTACATGTGCAATTGAAAACGTCGGATTTTGAACATAACCTTAAAAACTGTCATATTTCATGTGCACTATCTTCCTTTCAGGAATGGTTAATATCTATCATTTTAGTTTCTTTACTACATTTTTCCCAGTGCAATATTATTTAATGCGAATTACAAAGCTAAATGTACACCGTAAACTTGTGAAATCTTCGTAGTGATTCAAGGCTGAAGTGAAAGAGGGGCTCCATTGGAACCGTTTCAATCCATACTTTGGGTTCATTTAGAAACCATTTATCATTTTGTGTTCCTTTTCAGGAAGAGAGGTTCCTTTTTGTTGGATCTCCTTTGGAACCAAAAATTGGTCCTAATAGAAACCCTAGTTTTTTCTGTGTAAACTATTGACTACATGAAATGTATTTTTATGAAATACACAATTTTTAATGCAGAATCTGTTATTATAAAAACAATATTTTTCCAAATTAGTAAGGAACACCGTAAAAATAGGGGTCGCTTCGAAAATTCACTTTAGCTCCGAAATTAAAATGCACAGAAAAGCCTCTGTGGCTTTTTTCTACAAGGTTTAATGTATGAATTTGCATATAATATTCACATATGAAGTTTAGACTATAACAATTTAATCAATGTGAAACATGGTAAACTTGATGAAAAGTAGCTTTTTTAGCCCTCCCAATATTTATGGAAAAGCAAAAAAAGGCTTAACTAAAATTATTTCCATCACATTTTTATTTAGTATAACATACTTTATAACTTTATATAAAAGCGGGATCGTTGTACTTGAAAGTTAGTAGTTCGCAGCTATATTAATTTAGGTGAAATTTAGTGAATTCATGGATAACTTTCAAGATGGCCTTATTTTTTGAGTTTTTTACATACGTATATGGTGTACATTTCCTCTAAAATTTATCTCTGAAATGAGTAAACTCAGCCACTGAACTTCAATATCGCTCATGAATTGCCTTTCTTATGCAGGTTTAAAAAGAAAAGTAAAATAGACAATTATCTATATTGGAACTAATTAGTTGTATTTTGTATCTTCAAAATTTCTAGATTGAAGGCCAAAACAGTATCAACGTCTATGTTGAAAAAATATACATGTACATAAATAAATAAATAAGTGAAAAAATACACGAATTTTAATTTATATATTTTAAAGGTTGCAAAATGTTTAAGGCGAGATTTGTATGGGATAGCATTTTTTTGTGAACCAAGGGTCAATAATCTAATTTCTCGAGTCATGAAAATGCCAAAACTATATGCGTAAATTATTTTTTTTAAACAATGGATTTGCCATGCCACCTCATCCTCGTTTTAATATTATATGAAGGTATAATTAGTAAGTGTAAACTAATTTTTAGTGGAATAGTTTTGGCTATAGTGTCCCAGAAAATTGAATTTGTTAATATACAATACTGATTATCATAATTAAAAATGGCTCCCAAAATTCTACGTTAGATTATAATCCTCAACAAAAATAGTAGGACAATGTAAAAATTGAAATCCATATGTGAATTTAATTAAAAAAAAGTACTTCAATAATTTTATAATTAGTAACTAAGTCAAAGTATTTAAGGAACCCAATTTCAAAAGTTCTGATTCATCACTTGCAATCTGAGCTCATTAAGAATTATTTTTAAGGAAGTACATGAATATTAACTTAAAATTCGACATGCTGTGTTCCATTTGACTGAAATTGTAATATTTTAGTAGAAAGTCAAGCGAAATGAAGTTACATGTATCTAGTAAACATATTCTAGCAGCTGATTCATATGTATATGCGAAGTACCGACAATTTGTAGCTACCGGAAATAAATTGTCAGATGCACGTAGATTTTATGGATGTAACCTCAATTTTAAGTATCAATGATTTATCGAGTTAAAGGCTAAGTATTTTCCGCAATGCACTTTAGATATAAATTTTTTTAATCCTAGGAATTCGCAATGTACGTATAGGTTTACCAACTTCCAAGAAGTCCGACTTATTGTCGGGTAATGAAACTATGACAAGAACGCGCCGATACAGTGGCGCCGAATACATTAAGATGTCTGCATGAACGATGTTAGCCCTCATTCTAATTTTATTTTCCTCCGCTATGTCGCTATACACAGGTACATGCACAATAATAGTTGGAGAATTGTTGAAAATAATGAATAATAGATTTAAAGATATTAAGCAATATTTTTTACAAATATGTGAAAAAGAAGACACCTGTATAACCTTTCCTCAAAATTGTACACCCATTTAACGACTGAAATTTAACCTATGTCGATTGACCTTCAACCTTTGATCTCTGAACCTTAACCCTGACCTTTCTTAATTATTCTAGAATGTTTGATACATTGTCTCGTACCTTTTCGTCTGAGCTTTGACGCCAGAGTTATAACCTTTGGATATTTGACCTTGCCATTTAAACTCAAAGCCCTGGAATCCGAAAGTATATCCCTCATTTTACTCTTGACCCTTCAAATTTGACCCCGAACAGCGCCTAAGTTCTTTGAGAACGGTTGTTGACCTCTCTTTGGACTAATTCTTTTATTCCAGAATGAAAAAAATCATAATTTCAAAGTATTATGAATCTGATAAATTAAAGAGATGTTTTGGGTTTCAATCGTGTGCAAAACTACGAATCATGCCGACGATTCGTAAATATTGCAGGTTAGCCCTGAAGGTGTGAACTGCGATTGAAACCCGAAACACCTCTTTTTAATTTATCATAATGAATCGTGAAAGCATTAAATCTATTATGCATCTGTACTACAGTGTATCATAATTATTGTTCTTTTTTAGGGATAGAGTCAAATGCAGTAAGGGTTCAGAACGTCTGCACTAATACTTTTTTTTAGGGATTTAAAAATAATATTTTGAATGACACAACACTTATTTTTATTATTTCAAGACTATAAGTTTGCCATTATTTATATTATTATATTTGTTTACCAACGATGACAAATCAACATACAGTAATAAAATTTTCTGACAACATTGAAATAAAATTGATTTCTACAGTTTATTGATTATTTTCTTCTGAAAGAGCTGCGTATGTACTTATACCCTATTTGCTTTATTTATGCAAATTTTCATCGAAATCAATCCATTGTTTACAGCTGCAGTTGTATCTGTAGACTAGAAATCATAAAAAAATAACTGAAAAATGAAAAAATTCCATTTTAGATCAATTTATTTTGAATGAATTAAAACTCTTTTCAGAATGTGAAATCTTTCTAAAAAAAAACTGTGAGTTTATTTGTTCAAAGAGTGTGAACTGTACTTTAGCCTGAATTTCAAAAATCACGTTTGTAACTCCTATTTTCTCGACGTATGCAATTGCGAATTTATTTCTCCCTGACTAATGTATGAAGTCGTAAAATAAGATGTGATTGACAAAGTTTTGTAATCATTGGAATAAAATTATAACCTGCAGACGACTCTTTGTTAAGCGTTTTTTTTTCTTTTTTTGATAAGTCGATTATAGCCCATTTATTTACTTCCTAATTGATATCTTCTAAACTGACAGCATTTTTTAACTTTGCTAGGTTCAATTTAACCAACATGTTTGGTTAAGATATCTCATAAATTTCATGAGATATTCTAATTTTAGTGTTCACAATTATTTAGATTATGCAAATTTTTCCCCGTATTGGTGTTTAGCATCTTCTTCTAGTTTTTGCATTACTTGGCAGCATATCGCTATCGCGAATCTTAATAATCACACAATAATAATTATTAAGAGGTAATGATGAAAAAAGCTAAATAAACTAGGTCAATTGAAATGAAAGAAATTTAATATTTTTTTAAAAATAATTGTAAAAATAAACATGATGAGAAACATAATAAATTAAAATTTAAATATAAATGTCTAATATTGAAACGTCAAGGCAAAGGTAATTCGGTATAGCAACATTTTTTTGAAAATAATTTTCACTTCTAGGGAGTCATCGTGGCTCAGACGGTATCCTGATTGTCTTTTGTTCCAACACTGCAGCCTTGGCAGCCACGTTGACGCGAGTTCGATTCCCAAAGCAGGAAGCGAGGCTAGATGTGTTGTCAGAAAATTTTTCTTATTTCCGTGGTATACTACCCCCATAGATACCCTAAAGTGTATAATAAACCCAATAGAACAGTCGCTAATGACCCTGGCAGTTGATGCGACTATAAACATTCAATTAATAACAATTTTCATTTCTTCAGATTATTTGATCAAGTTTGATTCAGCATAATTCTCTCCTTTTGGAAGGTGTCACGTGATCACTTTTCTTATTATTATTTAATTAATAAATATACATATATTTATGAACATAAAATATTTATTATTCGTCAACCGCAAAATCTTACAAAAAATTATAATATTACAAATTTAGCGAATAAAAACTTTCGAATACGTGAAAGCAATTTAATATTTGATGCAGACGATGAGTAAATAGTAGCTAAGGAGTGGTTTATTTTTAATTCAGATCGGCAATATCGAAGAAGCGAAATGCACTCAGGATCTTAAGGCCCCTTTAAAATTCCATATTTTCCATCACTTTGCACGGTTGGGGTATCCTCTCGTTCGATCTGTCGAGAATACGATATCCGTTCTTTGAAGAGCAAAGGGCTATGAAGAGTCTATTTTCATCGCAGTTGCTCCTTTACGATCGATTCTTCCCTCGGGATATTTTGGTTCGCGACGGAAAGAGCGATTCATATGAGAAGGATCTCGTACCACCCCTCGGGGTGTAGATCTCCTTCTTCCAGTCCTATTCTAAAAAATCAACTATTTATCTTTTTACCACTCTCTCTAGCGCAGGGCTCAAGTTGTTATTACGTTGTCCACTTTATCTCTCCGACTTCAGTATTGCCAGATTCGGTCCCAAGACGTTATGTGACCGAAATTGAACCCCAACGATATTTTTTCATCTGACCGTGTTACACTAAATTAACTGCAGATTTCAATATTCATGCAGATATAATCTATTGCACAATATGACATGCTAGAGCTGTATACTGCAATAAACTCTTTTTTGATACATAAAAAAATTGTATTTTTTCTCAGACTTTATTTTTTAAAACTGTATTTTATTTAATGACTTTAATATGAAAATTGATTGAACTGTAAATTGTTTCAAACAAACAATGTCTAGGCAGGTACGTCCATATAAAATATGATTGTTAAAATACGAATAAGAGAATTTAAGATAGAAGCTAGTTTGATATTAACAAAAACAATGTTGCGAATGAATATTTTGAGACATAAGATTCAAAATTAGCCTATAAATAAACTATACATATTTTAGATTTCAAAAATAAACTATTAATTAACGAACTAGGCATCAGTCAGGAGATGGCGAATAGCATAACAGATCAAATAATGTCAATATGACAAATAAATAAAATTCGCTAAATAATAGTCCTGGTGGACCTATATTAACTCACCAAAATATAGGTCGACTTATCAACTGGTTGTCAATATACAGAGGCTAGAAGTTTTCACTTTCTCAGGTACTTTTTCACCTTCGCGTTAATGTAACTGCTTTTAGGATTATCTTATTGGACTTTTATTAAAATCTTTTGAAAAGCTCTTTTTATGTCCTTTAATACTATCATAACAATTGTTTTTCATCCTGAATTTTTACTTTTTTTTTTAAGATCAAAATTAAAATTGATTTTTTGAAGAAAAAAAACAGACTTTTAATTTTTTTTCATTCTTAAGAAATAAAATTTTCACACTCTTTAAAGTCATGTACACGCAGAAAAACAAAATATTATATTTATTTATCAAGAAATGGAAAGTGTTTTTTGTAACCGTAACAGTAACAACTGCTCTTAAGGAGTGTGTGAAAATGTCAAAATCACTTAGCATTTCGTAAATATCACAGTGAAGTTCAGGTGAATTTCACGGTAATCCTTTAGTAAATCAAACCTCTATTCCCTAATATTAAATACTGTAAGATATTTCAAATTCACTGAACCGAGATTACAATAGTGGTGCAGTGAACATTACAGAAGTATCGGTACATGCTACCGATCTGATCCGCGCGGACCACCGAATAAATTCATGACGCTATCAGCAATGAATGGATTACATTACCTCATGGCATCACCTGAAAAACATTTATTGTTGACATTTCTGTGACAGTCGTCACAACACTCCATATTCCCACTCAGAAATGAAGGGGGTTTACAATAAATAACACCATTTGGGATGGCACTTCTTATTCACAGATTGCGTACACTGTTGAAAATTTTGGGAATTTGTTCTACATTTTAGTGGGGAAAAATCCACCTTTTCGCTATGGAAAATAATTTTTCCCAAGATTTGTGGAAATTTTCTAAAAATTCTTATAATTCATTGAAAATTATGAGGAATTCCGTAAAATTTAGGAAATTAGATAATACCTGCAATTTTTGGGGGAATTTCCCGAAACTTATGGTAATTCACACCGAAGTTTGGAAATACTCCCTAGAATTGGAGGAATTGAATGATTCCTGCTGAATGTAGGGAATCGTTCCAAAAATAATTTTTGATTTCTACGTAGACTAGCGAAATTTTTTAAAAACTTTTGAAGTATTACCGTATGTTCAGGAAGATATTATGCTCTGAAATATTTGATAAACTAGCACAATATTTTGAATAATTTTACACATTTCTTGGGAAAAAGATTTATTAATGTTATAGTCATCTCAAAGATTTCTTTCCGTCATTTTCATAGAAGATTATAGAAAATTGTGGATTTTTTACCAGTTCGGCATAGAAAACTTTAAATTTTGACAAATTTCTTTCGATTCTTCATGAATAATTATTAAGTTGATGATTTTGTATGGAAAATAAAATTTTTCTAAAAATAATAATCAAAATCTACAAAAAAAGTGTTTGATCAATCAGTTAAGTGTAGTATACTATGCACCACGATACAGTTTCTTGCCGCTCTGAGCAGGTAGGTCATGAGAACTTCGCCAGGGCGCGACGTGTCACCTCTCTCGAAACAAAAATGATGCGTCGAGTGTTTAAGAAAGCAGTCGACGCAGTCGATGTAAAAATGACTACAAATATGTTTTTCGTACTTTCTGTGTGTTACTTCCAGAATTTCTCATCAATTCATTTTCGATTAGAAATTTTATTCACGCTTGCAAAAAGCAATTCTTGTGAAAAACACCCCACGCATATTTTTCAAATTGAAATTGATTACTTTTTTGCAATTTTCACAAATAGAAATAGAAACTTCAGTACATTATTATTATTATTTTATTATATCATTAAGCCGTTTCCCTTTCGGGGTAGGCGTGAATTGCTCTGTTGGAAAGTAGTGATGTGTGGATGGG
>JAABKJ010007901.1:0-11582 GCA_011634705.1 Andricus grossulariae | reverse complement strand
AGTCTTGTTATACAAAAAATATTGGGCCATCTGACGATAACTAATGCAGTGACGATTACCAGTGCATTTACCTTATCCCGCGCTTTTCGGCTGAGAAAGTAGTGACAGGCGGCGCATCGATACAAGAACGAGACAGCCAATTAACGTCGTTGATAAAAATAGACTGCCTACTCGGGGTAAGGGTGGGCCCCCCTCCAGCATTGAAAATAACGAATCCCTACGTTTCAAGGACGTTGGAATGTTGGAGACTTTACTGTATTAATACCGTTAAAGTATTCATGAAAGATTTTTCTGGAGAGCGGGCCACCCATTTTCCCATGTTGTCGAATGGAATAAATGAAATTTGCAAAAAAATTAATAAAAAATGTGGTAAACCGATATTTTTTAAATTGGAGGAAATATGCCCTTTTTATTAAAAAAAAATCTTACAAATTTCGTTATTATGTCTACTTTTGACCCCTAAGAGGGAATTAGGATTTTACTAAGGTTTAAATTCATGCAATGAAATTTGAGACAGTGTAAGGAGGTCCGCGTGTCAGTAAAGGATTAGAATAGCACTGTCTCAAATTTCATTGCATAACTTTTAAACTAACAAGGAGAGGACGCGAGATGGACATCGCCGATTCGACTGGGGCTTTACAGTATGAAAGTACATCAAAATCCATTAGGGGCGTATTTTTTCTTTCGATGTAATGGGTCTTGGTTTCTGAGATATCGAGGTTTTGAGTATTTGCGCTCGAACGCTCGACCGCGCTACTGCAGAGCGGGGACCCCGGACTTGGCGCTTACTCACAGCCCGACACTAATTTTGTGATGAACGGAAAGTCCACAGGGTTTCTATATCATTTCTATACGGTTTTTTACGTAGATTGCGAATCTTGAAACAAAAATAATTCTTCACGTCCAATTTTTGAGAGAAAAAAACTTGTTCAAAAAGTAAAAAGAATTACAAAAAATAATTTTTTCCCCTTCTTGGAAAAGTTGCTAAATACATAGTCCGGCGGATAGTGACTATTTTTTAAGTGAATCATGCAAATCTTGTCACACGCAATTGTATATTTTTTTAGGTATACGAACCCTTAAAAACTTTTTGAAGACGAGATACATCCGCATGTTATTAAAAATATAAAATTATATTTTCCGTTCAAACTATGCAAGATACGGAAAAAGGTTAAGAACCTTATCGAATAATGTTTGCAAATATTTAACTTTATACAAAATAATTTTAATAAAAGGCATTAGATAATAAATCAAATTATGCAAGATACGAAAAACTTTTTCAAAATAAATTTAATTACCTTAAAAAGGTCTAAGAGTTTTCTTTAAACCATTTTTTCAATAGGACGCATACTTTTATTAATTATAAAAAATAACATTCAAATTGAAAATTATGAGAATGTGGTCGCACAGTGGGTAGAATTTTTTATAACAAGAAAATGTCCCAAAAGAAGCTACAGAAATATTTCCAGCTCCTTCATTTAAAATTTCTTTTTTACATAAATTATTACCTTATTTCAATTCACTGATATTCGTTTAGTTGGCCAATATACACTTCAATTGAATAGGACTTCATATTTATCACTTTCGTTTAGCAAGTATAACATAAGTTCATATACGTTTTTTTTAATAGTGCCTAGGTACAATAAATCCATTATCGCGATTGCATCTTCCTCTAAAAACTTTTCTCAGGGTGCCAACATTATTTTAAAAATGTCTCCGTTTGTGATACGAAATGCTCTATGAAATAACAAAATGAATAATATAAATGTAATTCTATTAACAAATTCTATTAAAAAATGATCTGAAGAAAACTCATAGATCTTTTCTAGGTGAATAATTTTACTTTTAAGCGTTTTTTGTATCTTGCATAGTTTGACCGTGAAATTGAATTTTATTATTTCTAATAACATTTTTCACGACTAAAGAAAAATTATGTGTCTGATAGAAAAATGGTTTCATCAAAATTTGTAGATATTTTTGACATGACCAATCTCACTTTTCAACATTTTTCCGCATCTTGCATAGTTTTACCGAAAATATAATTTTTTATTGTTAATTATGTGTAGATGACTCCCACCTTCAAAATTGTTTGCATTATTCACTTCAAAAATAGTCTCTATTCGCTGGACTAAAGTGTTCAACAACTTTTTCAAGAAGCGACAAAAACAATTTTTGGTTTTTGTTTTCACTTATTACCCCCTTTTTTCTAAAAATTTACGTGATGCATTATTTTCGTTTTAAGATTCGCAATCTACGTAAAAAATCCTGATAGAAATGATATAGAAACCCTTTGGACTTCCGTTCATCACAAAATTGAGTGTCCGGGTGCAATAAGGGCACATAAAATGTTCTCGTGCAAAAACAAAGTCCCCTGGAGGCTTTCAACAAAATTTTGGAATTTTAATTTTTAAAGGATATATCTGAATGTGAAATTTTATTGCGCATATTTTTTCCTACCAGATAAAAAGTTGTAGCTTTTTTAGTTTACAAATTAAAGCCAAAAAACTGACTTAAAAAAAAATCAATTTTAATACGTTTTTCACTTCAACTCGCGCTCCGTTCGTCAGTTTTTTAAATTTTTCATTAAAATTTTCAGAAAATGCGCTCTAGTGTATCCTACGATTGATAGAATCAGAGGAATTAAAAAAAATATATATTTGAAAAATTGTTATTAATTTTTTTCTGATACTCAGCGTGAATCGGACTTTTGTAACTTCCAGCGTTTCGTTTATGGAGGGAATTTTGAGCAAGGAAAGACTTCCTTCCGCAAAAATGCGGAGAAAACTGTGCTAAAGTTTTTGGGAAAGTTTCAGATCAAAATATTCAATAGTTCAGGAGTAGTTGTGATTTTAGTTAATGTCAGCGCTGGAGCTTTCGAGTGTACTACAGGACTCTGGGGCTTGCCGCCGTGACACATTCTCGCGCTAGTAAGTTTTTGCTTACAATAACGATAATAATTAAATTTATTACGGAATAACAATTTTAAGAAAGTAAGTTGATAAAACACTCATGAATTTTATTAAACTGTAAATTTATTTTTGCTGTTTATTTAGATTTAACTGTAAGATATTTACTCTAATTTTCACACAATGTTTATACCTGCATTCAGTTCAACTTCGAAGCAACCTTGAACATTCGCTTTGTAAACAAACCTATGCACACGCTAAATTAAAACAGATCAGTTATAGTTCAAGAGCTGGTGACGTTTTTCGTGAAGTGGGAGTATAAATCCAGACGCCCTGCCTGGGGCGTTTGGGCACCTTAGCCAGGTGAAAAAATGGGAAATTCGCAGTGACAGTATAAGAGCCAATTTTCTTCCAGGATCAATTATTGATGCCCCAAATTTATTATTGTTCAATCGCCAGACCGATAGCTTGGGGATAACATACTGGCAGACTTGATAATTATCAATAAAAAAACTTGGATTTTGCAGTGATAGTATAAGGTCTGGCGTTTTTGATAACGTAAAGAATAGTATTCACAGGTAGCATTCGTAAAACGACAGATCGAAATTCCGCGGATAACACCTTGAAAATTAATTTTGAAAATGAATAATTTTCTTCGAAAGTGTAGGTCAGAGCGGGGACCGAGGGACGGTGCCGGCTGTCGCCGTCGCCGTTATCCCCTCCACTCAGCCTTTTACCCTGTCGCGGCTGCTCCCTCGTTCCTCGGTCGCCGCTCAGACTGACACTTTTGAGGAAAATTATTCATTTTTAAACTTAACTTTCCAGGTGTTATCCCCGGAATTTCGGTCTGTCGTTTTACGAATGCTACCTGCGAATACTATTCTTTACGTTATTAAAAACGCCAGACCTTATACTATCACTGCAAGCTATCGGTCTGGCGATTGAATAATAATAAACTTGGGGCATCAATAATCGATCCTAGAAGAAAATTGGCTCTTATACTGTCACTGCAAATTTCCAATTTTTTCAAGCGCCCCACCAGCTCTTGGACTTAGTCCTTGACTCTTTACTCGATATTGAACATCTGAGTGTAAAGATTATATTGAATATATTTGTATATGTTTTTCTAAATAAAAGTGATTAATTTAATAAATGGCAAAGTGGCAAAGTTTTCGAAAATTACAATTATATTAAAATGGATAATATATCGCAAGCTTTTCGAGGTAGAAAACGAAACAGAGACGAGAGTAAATGGGCGCGAAATGTACGAAAAACTTACAAAAACAAGGTGAAGGTTTGAATAATTTTTGTATTTAAATTAAGAATTACTACTGTTATATCAACTCATGATAAATAAAGCGTAAAAAAATGTCTACTTCGTTTATCATCCATGGCAAGTTTTCTGTGTAATTATTTTAATTGAAATATTAATAGAGAAAATAATAAACTGGGTTTTGTCTTCTGATGAAGAATAAATTGTATAGCCTTTTTTTGAATTAATTAAAAATAGAATAAAATTCATGAGTAATAATTTGATGTTTTTTTATTTCATGAGTGTTTTGTCAACTTACTATCGTTAAATTGTAATTCACTAAGAAATTTAATTAATATTGTACTGTAAGCAAAAACTCACTAGCGCGAGAACGTGTCACGGCGACAAGCCTCAGAGTCCTGTAGTACACTCGAAAGCCCCAGCGCTGACAACTAAAATCATAACTACTGCTAAACTATTGAATATTTTGATCTGAAACTTTCCCAAAAAATTTAGCACAGTTTTCTCCGCATTTTTGTCGCGAGAAGTCTTTCCTTGCTCAAAATTCTCTCGATAAACGAAACGCTGGAAGTTACAAAAGTCCGATTCACGCTGAACACCGGAAAAAAATTAATAACAATTTTTCAAATATATTTTTTTAATTCCTCTTATTCTATCAATCGAGGGATATCCTAGAGCACATTTTCTGAAAACTGCATTAAAAAATTTCAAAATCTGTTGAACGGAGAGCGAGTTGCAGTGAAAAACAGATTAAATTTTTTTTTTTTTTAAGTCAGTTTTTCGGCTTTATTTTGTAAGCTAAAGAAGCTACAACTTTTTATCTGGAGGAAAAAAGATGCGCAATAAAATTTCACATCCAGATATACACTTTAAAGATCAAAATTCAAAAATGTTGTTGAAAGTTTTCAGTGGACTTCGTTTTCGCACGAGAACATTTTATGTGCCCTTATTGCATCCGGACACTCAATAGATGATTTTCTAAATTAAAATGATAAGTTTTCCAAAAAATAGTTGAATTTGCAACAAAACAGTTGAATTTTCAACAAAATAGTTGATATTTTCAAACAAAAGTATCAATTTTTAACAAAATTGTTGAATTTTTAATCAAACCGTTGACATTTCATCCAAGAAAGATGCAATTTCTACCAAAATATATGAATTTTTTAATTGAACAGACAAATTTTCAAAAAAATAGTTGAATTTTTACCCCAAAAAAAGTTAAGTTTGACTTTTAAGCAAAAAAAAATGAGTTTTGAATAAAAAGAAAATTTTCTATGAAGATACTTGAATTTTCAACCTAAAAAGACGATTTTTTAACAAGACAGTTGAATTTCCAACCAAACAGTTTAATTTGCAGCCACGATTTTTTGTAATAATTTTTTTTATTTAAATTCATTTTACGCGTCTTTGAAGCTAAAGAGCTTACAATTTCACAGTAATAAAATCCATCGGAAATTTTTAAACTGGAACCCAAAGGGACAACAGCTTAATTTTGTTGTCGGGAACCCTGGCAATAAAATTTCCCATTTCTGTTTACAATGTCCAGTTTAAATATCTCAGGTACACCAGTCTTCTAAGATATAAACCCAGGCTATTTAAAAAAACCCGTGGGTTACGCTAGCTTAACGTTAAGCTGACGTAACCACATGTTCGAATCGAATTAAAACCTATTTCATAATTAAGGGCTTATTTATGGCTAATTTAATGCCCTATGGCCAAATTGAATGCTCCATTATTTAAAAAAACGTGGGTTACGCTAGTTTGACGTTAAGCTAAAAGAATAACATGTGAAAATAATATTAAATCGAGTTCTGACCTACGACGTAATTAAGGGCTTATTTAAGGCTCTCCAAAACCACAAAAACATATTTTCCAAAAGCCACCACTAACACTTGGAAAACCACTCTTAATACAAATTACGCACAAATGTCAAATCTGTCCATATCATAATTAAGGGTTCATTTGAGGCTCTCTTAATGCCCTATTGCCAAATTTAATTCTCCACTATTTAAAAAACCCCGGGGGTTACGCTAGCTTAACGCTAAGCTGACACACGTGAAAATAATATTGAATCGAGTTCTGACCTATGACGTAATTAAGGTTTCATTTGAGGTTCTCCAAAACCACAAAAACATATTTTACAAAAGCCACCCCTAACACTTGAAAACCACCCTTAATACAAATTATGCACAAATTGTAAATCTCTCCACATCATACTTGAGGGCTCATTTCAGGCTAATTTGATGCCCTATTGTCAAATTTAATGCGTTTAGCCAGCATAATCTCTGGTTTTATTTCAAAGCAGAGCATTAAATTGATCCATACTTAGCCTTAAATGATCCATCTATGATGCTATAGGTCATAACTCGCTTAAATGTAAGTTTCACTTGCGGTTACGGCAGCTCAACGTAAAGCCAGCATAACTGCTGGTTTTTAATAATAAGTGAGTCCTTAATTACTATATAAATTTGAATCAGTGAAAAATGTAGCACTAATTGGAAATTGGTTAGGATATTCACTGAAAATTAGTGAAATCTCAATGATTCAAATATAGGTATGGTATTCAAAGACATATGATAAAGTCAGTACATGCCTTATTTTCACGTATCACCTTAGTGTTCAGCCAGCAAAATCCCTGTTTTTTTTTTAAGAAGAGAATTAAAATTGGTAATAGAGCTTTAGATTAGCCTTTAATGAGCCCTCACATACGCTATGGACATATTTGAAATTTTTGTATAATCTATATTAAGGGTGGTTTTTGAGTGGCAGGGGTTAATTTTGAAAGATGTGTTTTTTTTTGGTTTGCAGAGCCATAAATGAGACCTTAATTGTGTCATAGGTTAGAACTCGATTCAATATTATTTTCACGTGTGGTTCCGTCAGCTTAGCGTTTAGCTAGCGTAACTCTTGGTATTTTTTAAACAGTGGAGCATTAAATTTGGCAATGGGGCATTAAATTAGCCTTAAATAAGCCCTTAATTATGAAATAGGTTTTAACTCGATTCGAATACGTGGTTATGTCAGCTTAACGTTAAGCTAGCGTAACCGACGGTTTTTACAAAAATAGTGGAGCATTAAATGTGCCAATAGGGCATTAAATTAGCCGTAAATGAGGCCCTTAATTATAAAATAGATTTTAAGTCGACTCGAATATGTGGTTACGTCAACTTAACATACCTAAAATATTTATGCTATGTAGTGTTGCCGTCCGAGACGAGAAATACCAAGCCTGGCTCGCTTTCGCCTCGTTCATTCCTCGGTTCTGTCTCGTTTTCCCGGGCCCATTCCTTGATTCGTCTCGTCACATTCTTCCTCGTCCCGTCTCGTCCTTCCTTGTTCTCGCCTCGGGTTTTCCGAGAAATGCGACAGATGAGCGCTAGTGGAGTGGACAGCTCGCGGGAGCGTTCTTTTGCCACTCTGACGCGCTATTACTAATTAGCGTTCTTTTAATGAATAGTTAAAGTCGAAATATGATTACATATTATACTTTTTTGTCCATTGCTGACATATGAAACAGAAAGGTAAGAATATAGGTATATTTTAAAGTAATTTGGAGTTTGAAGAATTTAACACTAATTCAATTTTTTATAATTCAAAGTGGAATTTTAAAATTTTGTGGCATCTAATTTCTACGGTTGGTAAATAAAATATATTTGTCGGGACATTTACAAAATCGAAAGTGCGTACCCAGTTAAATCACTTTGACTACTGCATATTTTTAAAATTGTATGAAATTGGAATTCATAAAAAGTATTAAATCAGTCATTAATAATACTCAGAAACTCATATGATCAACACACAGTCGATTTTATAATTCACCCCTACGATATACATGTATCTATATTTGTATATTCAGTTATGTATATTTGTATATTCATGTGTATAAAAATTTGTATAATTCGGAAACGCATTAACATTGAAAATTTTCCTTTCGGGTCCTTTATAACGTATCTATCTTACGGTTGGGCTTCGTCAAAATAAAATAAAAGAATTTGTTAATCGCAAAGTTTTGGAAAAATGGCGAATGTTACTTTTGTTTCTTAATCTGCATAATATTCCCAATTTTCAAAACTTGCAGATTTGTTTATTTGAGTTCATATGGGTAAAATTGACTTTTTGTATGGAGTTCTGAAAATGAAAAAAATATAGAATCTCTAAAAATTACGAATATTTTGGTTGAATAGAACAACTTTTTTATGTTGAAAATGTACTTGCAAAAAAATTGAAAAGATCAGATCATTAAGAATGACGAGTTAATACAAAAAATTCAGCAACTCGTTCTTTTTTAACGATCTGATCTTCTCAATTTTTTTGGAAATATATTTTGAACGTAAGAAAGTTATTCTTTGCTTGAAAAAATTATTTGTAGAGCTTGTAGACTTTTTTCATGTTCAGGTCCTTATATAAAATAAAATTTTTCCTATATAAAGTTAAATAAAAAAAAATGAAAAAATTGTGGAAACGAGGCATATTATGCCTATAATAATATAATAATTCGAAAATCTATCATCCAAAAAGTCTAGTAGTACAGTCGAAGCTCTCAATAAGACCGCTCCGGATAAGACCGCTTTCCCTCATCCTTGCTCGAGCTTGCCGAGGTGCTTCTCCCATTCTCATACTGACTTCGAAATTCAAGTCAGCCGCTCTCAATAATTCCGCCATAGAAATCGCAATTTTTATGGTTTTTAGGAGAGTTTTTTTATATTATCCAAAAATATATCCAATATTTATTGTGATATTTTCATATTTTATAATATTTTTCGATATTATATTTAGATAATATAAAAAAACTCTCACAAAAACCATGAAAATTGCTATTTCTAAGGCGCGGCACTATTGGGAGCGGCTGACTGGAATTTATAAGTCAGCGTGAAAATGGGAGAAGCGCCTCGGCGAGCTCGAGCAAGGATGAGGGGAAGTGGTCTCATTCGGAGCGGTCTTATTGAGGGCTTCGACTATATATTAAGAAAAATGATCTCTGGTCATTTCTACGTTTCGGGAACAAAATAGTCTGTGACGAAGGGTTAAATTTCATAAAATTTAAAAAATATGTAGTAGTCAAAGTGGTTTAAGTGGGTACGCACTTTCGATTTTTTAGATGTCCCGACAAATATATTTTATTTACCATCCTTAGAAATTACACTTCACAAAATTTTAAAATTCTTCTTTAAAATGTAAAAAATTAAATTAATGTTAAATTCTTTAAACTTCAAAGGACTTGAAAATATACCTGTCTTTTTACATTTCTGTTTTATATATTCTGTTGTTATAATTGGCAAAATAAACTATTAATAAGAACAAAACAAAATACTAATATAGTGAAGTTAAATCTTCAAACAAATCGTAACATAGTCATGTTTGATATCAAATTAATCAGTAATGGACAAAAAATTATAATATGTAATCCGATTTCGACTTTAGCTATCCATTAAAGAACGCTAATTAGCATTAGCGCGTCAGAGTAGCAAAAGAACGCTCACGCGAATTGTCCGCTCTGCTAGGGCACATTTGTCGCATTCCTCGGAAAAGCTGAGGCGAGAAACGAGGAAGGACGCCACGAGACGAGGAAGACGAGACGAGAAATACCGAGATAGCAGGTATGTCTCGTCCCGTCTCGTCTCGTTCCTCGGCGTTTCTCGCTCGACGGCAACACTAGTGCTATGATCACCAAATTTCGGTGAACCAAGTCGCCCCTTTTCAGTTACCCTGGGCTCACCGCAAATATTTCTTCTACGTCCACCGAATTTCGGTGAACCTAAACACGGCCTTTTTTTATTTCTTCAAATTCTCTGAATTCTTTTAAATTCACATTTCTTGGTTATTGCAGGGAAGAAATAAGTAATTACACTTTGAATTTTATTTAAGAAGAAGTATTTTATTCAATCGGTCTGTTCTGGGTCTGATCTGTGTCTTGAATTCCATTAAAATCTATTAAATTGTTTCAAGTTCATTATATGTGACCGTCCGCAACGAAAGGCACCTAAGGTTGAAAAAATAGACTGAGTTTTTTACACCAATCGATAGTATTTTATTTGTTTTTTCATAATAAAAAATATTATTCATATATCTGAAAATTTTAATTGTTGTTAAATTGCAAAGTGAGGCCCTCTTACGGAGTTATTGTGTTGGACCGCTTCTTAGTCGAGACGCCAACCCTATTTCTGTCGGATAGACGAGGTCCATTCGATTTTTCTATTGATTCTTATGTAAAATGATCTCCAGAAGCCAAAAACGTGAGGCAGGTTTCTGGCAAATGTACCGTTCTCGAGATATTCGCAGTTGATTAATTTTTTTATAAATTAAAATTTAACATTGGACATGTAAATTTTTTGAATATTCTTCCCCTCTTCTTCTGAAGGTCGAAATTCAAGTCGAGGTCGCGTGAGCATAATTCGAAAGATTATACAATTTCATTCGACACCTGTCACGGCTTTTTTGTAAGTGGCACCCGGTTTTGAAAATATGAATTTTTGAAAAATACGCCTGCCGTCACTGATTCACTAGTGTCAGTCACGCGGCACGCCTCTCAGCGACCGGCGCGGCGGTGGCCTGGTGGCAGCGTTTCGGCTTGCGACTCCGCTGCAGTGTGGTTTAAATCTTTTGGCTGGAAATGGTTTTTTTTGTACATAATTAAAAAATCCGAATTACATTATTTAGAATTTTATCGCTATAACCTTTATTTTAAACACAAATTAAATCATATCAAAATAGTTCCCACTTTCAATATTACATGAAGAAGGTTGAAAAAATTATTCAAGTACACATATCAATAAATGATATTATATATTATTACATAATATATGAAATACCTACTCTTGCTTTACTAGCAGAATTTTCGTCACATTACATGATTTTGTCGCTTTAAAAACACCCACGTTTCACCAAGAACAACCATGGAAAAAATGAGTTTCCGTGGTTCCGGTTTTTCCTGAAACCACGGGGAAAAATGAAATATTTAATAATTGATAATTAATAATTTAGTAATAATTATTAATTAATAATTTATTGATACTTAATAATAATTAATAATATTTATTATTTCATTAATAATTATTATTTATTATTTTATTAATACTTGTTATTTATTAATTTAATTAAAAAATTATTCATGATTCTCAATTATGCAGGGATTGGGAGCGAAATACTGGGTGAACGCTCGAGGCGTTCCAAACGCACTCCTCGCCTGTTCAGATTTTCCCAGTGGAACGAACTAAGAGGTCCGTTAGCGCTACCCGAGGTAGGAAAAGTCGTGTGGTGAACAGAGAGTGAATGGTCGTAGCTGCCCGAAAAGTAGGCATTACTGCATTCGAGCTGACCATGTGAATGCTCTGGCAAAACACCGCCAAGGGAATGGGCCCTAGTTGGCCAGAGCCCTGGCGGTGTACCGAATCCAAACCTCAAAG
>JAABKJ010007900.1:0-11582 GCA_011634705.1 Andricus grossulariae | reverse complement strand
TATATATATATATATATATATATGTATATATATAAGAATATAAAATATATCCCTTTCATTGGTATTTACAAACCAACTTGCATTATTTTGAAGGGCCTTTGGTATGTGTCTCTTTCTCGCGCTCTCTCTCTTTTCCCGACTCATCATATCAAATTCAAAGCCATTAGATACGTGTTATGTTCAACCCTGGATTTTTTAGGGGGGTTTTTTTCAACTTATGAGGGAAAAACACATTTCATTTATCCTTGGTTTTTATTAGGTTCACCACAGTATATATGTATTGTTGTCTTGAGATGTTTTGTGCAGCAGGAGAGGGCGTATGTGCACACACGCAAAACAAATGATACTGACAATATTGATGCAAGCAATATCGACAAAGAATGGAAACAGACGGGTTTCTTACCGTTTTTACTTCCATGCATAAAAATTAAGAGGCAATTTGTCCGTTTTTTTGACACTTCACTAAAGTTTGAGTATGTATATGTATGTATATGTGTCTATGCATATGTTTGTATATATGCATATGTGTATGTATATATGTATGCATATGTGTCTATGCATATGTTTGTATATATGCATATGTGTATGTATATATGTATATGTATATATGGGTGTATATGGGTAGGTATTTATGTGGAAGGAAGGGGGGCACATGGTAATTTAGAAATTAAAGGATATAGTCTCTTCCGGACAAGATTGGATTAGAAGGGAAAGGAAAGGTATAGGGATGGGATAGTATTGGGTGGGGGGATGAAGGGGGAGGGGAATAAGGATAAGGGAAGGGAATAGGGATGGGACAAGGGAAAGGAAAAGAAAGGAAAGGAGTGGATATGGGATGATGGTAAGGAATAGGGATGGGATAGGGGAAGGAATGGTGATAGGATAAGGGAAAAGAAAAGAGAGGAAAGGAAAGGAAAAGGGATAGGAATGGGATAAGGGGAAGGAATAGGGATGGGATAAGGGAAGGGAAAGAAGGGGGAAGGGAGGGGAAAGGCAAGGAAGGAGGGGAATGGGATAAGGGAAAGGAATAGGAGATGGGATGAGAAAAGGGAAAGGAGGGGAAGGCAAGGGAGAGGAAATGAAAGGCAGGAGGGGAATAGTAATGGGATAAGGGAAGGAATAGGGATGGGGTGAGGGGTGAGGGGAGGGAAAGGGGGATGGGGGAGGGAAGGGTGGGGGAAGGAAAGGAAGAAGGGGAATATGAATGGCATAAGGGAAAGGAATAGGGATGGGATGAGGGAAAGGAAAGGAGAGGAGGGGAAGGAAAGGAAGGGAAAAGGAAAGGAAGGAGCGTGATAAATAGGAATTGGATAAGGGAAAGGAATAGGGATAGGATGAGGGAAGGAAAGGGAGGGGAAGGGATGGTTGGGGAAAGGCAAGCAAGGAGGGGAATAAGAATAGGATAAAGGAAAGAAATAGGGATGGGATGAGGGGAGGGGAAGGGGGGAAAGGGAAGGAAAGGAAGGAGGGTAATAGGAATGGGATAAGGGAAAGGAACAGGGATGGGATGAGGGAAGGGAAAGGAGGGGAGAGGAAGGGGAAAGGAGAGGAAGGAGGGGAATAGGAATAGGATAAGGGAAAGGAATAGGGATGGGATGAGGGGAGGGGAAGGGAGGGGAGGGGGAAGGAAGGGAAGGGAAAGGTAGAGGGATGGGATAAGGGTAAAGGGAAGGAAAGGGAAGGAGGTAGTGCATGCGTGTGTGCAAGTATGTACTCTCCCTGTTCCTTCGTTGGTTATTTATTATTTATTAGATTTATTCACCTATTTGTTTATCTATTTATTGATTTATTTCTTGGTTTGTTCAATAATTTGTTGAATTGTTTAATTATTTGTTTACTTTTTCATTTATTTACTCGCTGATTTTTTGTTAATTTGTTTATTCATTTACTCATTTATTTATCTACTCGTTGATTGATTTTTTGATTTATTTATTTATTTATTCAATTTGTATAGTGATAAGGTAGATGTAAGAAGGAAAATGAAATAGTAATGAATGTATATTTATGTAAGTGTGTATGTTCGTGAAATGAGCTAAAAAGTGTGTCCATATTTTTTTTCTTTCTGTTGGTTAAAGCCTGAGGAGGGCGCCAATTCAGGGCCGAAACGTCGAAATAGTAAATAAATGAAATGATATTCTTCCTGGTGGAATAAGGAAATAGGAATTGTTCTTAATTATTAAAAACACCCATGACCGAATAAAGGCCTCTATATACTCTTTAAACTGGGAAATCCAATGAAACGGTCGCCAATCTTAATTTGGTGGTAGTACTACTAGTAGTAATAACAATAATAATAACGATACGAATGGTACTAGGTTTGGTCACAGTAGTGACAGCAGTAGTGATAGAGGGGGGAAGAATCATTTTAAACTGATTAAAGCAATTTTCAACGAAAAAACTATTCAGGATATAAGTAGATTTAATTTAAGTGCCAAAAGCTTGAAAGGAGCAAAATTAAGAGGAAATTTCTTCACGTATGTAAGAACTTGGTCTTGATTCCGAAACACATTAATGACAAGTTTCGTAATAATAATATCTCGCTTTCGAGTAGTCACTGTCGGGCTTCGTTTGAGAAAAATCTGCGAATATTTAAATTTAAAACTCTCAATATAGAAATTAGAGATGTAAATGTGGAGATTCGGGGATTTTAGAGAGAAATCATTAAAATTGAAAATAAAATTAGACAAAATAGGGTTGAGACGGGAATCGTGGAATTGCCGGAGGAGGTATCGAAGATCCTGTCACTCAATGGTAGATTTGCCTACAATTGGCCTGCAAGACAAATCCCGGTGGCTGAAATACTCTTTGGAGTGGAAAACAATATCATGAGGGTCGAGGATGCACGTGTGCGGTGGCAGCATGTTGATGCTGCTGATGCTGTTGCTGATGGTGATCTGGAAAACAATTCAAATGACAGTGACAGTCGTGATGGGGAACAGGATGGAAAATTAGATGAACAAGAACAAAACAGGCTAAGAACCGAAATCACGAATGTCATTGAGAGACACATTTTCGGCGGCGGCAGCGGCAGCAGTGGGGGCGGATTCGATCCTTATGACATACAAAGAAAGATCCGTGTCACGAGGAAGTTTATTTCAGACAATCGTGAGGTGCTGGTTTCGTGGGCCTATAAGGGCAATAAAACCGTCATCTTGCTCCGATCGGAGTACGATAGTAAGATGATGGGTCTGCTGGGTGACAGAAAAACTTGTGAGAAATTGGAGTCAGACCCGACCATGAGGATTCAACACGAACTTGGCGGGATAGTAAACAATTGGCAGAGGCGGAGATTAATCAGCACACGACAGCTGAACCGTTTGATCTCAAAGAAAGGCATAGCACCGCGGATCTATGGTCTACCAAAACTCCATAAGCCTGACTGCCCCTTGAGACCGGTCACACCCTTTTGTGGACCACCTCTCGCGAGTTTGGCCAAGTGTCTTGCCACTGTAATTCAAAAAGCCACAGGCGCGACATCAACGTACGTGAAAAACTCGTGGGATTTGGTTGGGATCACACGGTTTGGCTTCGAACGTGCTGTGCTGCTCTGCCTCGAAAACGCTTACTGTCAGTTTAAAGGCGCATATTACAGACAGATCCAGGGAACACCTATGGGCTCGCCGATATCTTGTGCGATTGCTAATGTGGTTGTAGAGGATTTTGAGAACGAGATCATCTCCAGTCTTCCATACCCATTAGTTTTCTGCCTGCGTTATGTGGACGACTATCTGATATGTGTGCCCAGAAATCAGGTGTCCGACCTTCTTGACAGATTCAACAGTCACGATGACGAGCACCTCCTTCAATTTACTTTGGAAGAATCAACATCTGGCCGGGAAATTGCCTTCCTAGATGTCATGGTGACTGTTGAAGATGGGGGGAGGGTGGTGACCAATTGGCATAGAAAAAAGTACTGGTCGGGCAGATATATCAATTATTTGTCCAGCCAAAGCATGGCGCACAAGATAAGTGTGATCTACGCTCTGGTGAATCGCGCCATAAAACTTGCTGACAGTGGTTTTCATCAAGCCAATCTACAGAACATCCGCAATACTCTTGCTAGGAATGATTATCCAGCCGGGTTCGTGGAAAAATTTATAGTGGAGCGGGTAGATAAGATAAAGAATAAAAATAGCAACAACAACAACAATATAGGGGAGGCAACAACAACCCCTCCCGACTATTCACGAAATGTTGCTTTGCCGTTTGTAGCACAGATAAGACAGCCAATCAAACGGGTGTTGAGTACATTCAATTTGGGTATGACGGAGAGGTAGACTGTAATCTCAAGTAAAAAGTATTAAAATCCCCCAAGGACAAGGCATAAGATTTGGTCGCGAAAATACAGCTCTCTCACAACATGTACTAAACAGCACAGATGACCACGTTTTCAACCTTGATGAACACAAGATCCTTAAAACGGTCCCGCATGAGCGCAACAAGCGTCTTTTCATGGAGTCATTCCAGATTGTGAAAAACCATACCAAGGTCCTCAATCTGTCCCCATCGGAATCGTCCATGATAGACAAAACATATCATAGTATTATTACGAATCATTATCATCATCATCATCATCATCACCCGAAGCGGTTCTAATCAAACCGGCTGAGGGCTCGAGCTACGCTGAGGTTTTCAAGGACCTCAAGCGAAAGGTCAGACCTGACTCCCTTGGCGTAATAATCAAGGGTGTCAGGGAAACCAAGAGCGGAGAGGTCCTTGTAGAAGTAGGACCCGGAGCGGATGGCAGATCCAAGCTTTCCGCTGCGATCAAAAAGGTGGTGGGTGATCGTGGCAGTGTGAGGGAGCTGGTTCCTCGCACTGAGGTCGAGGTATTGGACCTCGACACAACCACAGATGTGGAGGAGGTCGAGGCTGCCGTCAGAAGATATTTTGGCGAGCAGCCAGTAGGCGAGATTAGGGTCAGTCTCACAAAGAGGGCCTTCAGAGGAACTCTGAAGGCTTTTGTGGAACTGACTGAAGAAGCAGCGTCGCAATTAGTACGTGCGGGACACCTGAAGGTGGGATGGGTGTCCTGTCGCGTACATATGAAGATGCAGGTCACTCACTGTTACCGCTGTCTAGGCTTTGGCCACATGGCAGCGGTTTGTAAGGGTCCTGATCGGACGAGAATATGCTGGAGGTGCGGCAAGGAGGGGCATAAAGCTGCGGTGTGCGAAAGTACACCGCAGTGCTACCTCTGCGCCGCAAAGGAGAGTAAGCCCTGGACAGACCATCGCCCGGGGACAAGGAGTTGTTTGGCGTTCAGAGAGGCAGCCTCGTTGAGGAAGCCTCTTGGACGCGCAAGCTAACATCGTAGCTGGGCAGGTCCGACGAGAAGCCCAGTTATCTAGGAGAATCCCAAGCTGGGAGAACAGGGGAAGGCCGAGGCACGGCCAAGAAAACGACACCCCCTGAAGTAATGCGAAAGCGGTTCCGGGGGGATCAATGCCAAGGAGAAAGGGTGGTGGTTTTTAGTGGGGCCCTTGGTGGCATTATTATAATGACAAAGTTGATTTTGTATAATGTATAATTATAAGCAAGGTATAATTGAATATTATATATGTCAGAGTCATTGTAGTGATGCGACTAAGATCCCCACACTACCGAGAAGTGCGGACCCTTTACGATGTGTTGTTAAACATTTTCCACCTTCCCTCGTAAAAAAAAAAAAAAGTTTTGAAGATTCGTTGGACTGACTTCAAGATAGGCAAAGTTTCAATTTTTGAAGCCAAAATACTTGCCATAGACGGTATATATTCATAAATTTTGTTTAATTTCGTTCATATACAAATATCTGAGAGACTACTTTCCTCGTTGAATAGAGCATTCTTATACAGCCATATAATATCAAGATGGCGAGCCCACAACGTTCATTATGTAGGAAAACGAATGAAAGCGAGTTGTGTTGTGTGATGGAACCGCCAGATTGGATTTTCCCAAAAATAATTTTGCGCTGAATTGTGCTCAATTTGTGCTCTATTATGCTGCAAAGGATTTTTTTTATAAAATTAAAATTAGAGACACAATTGCCAGCAGAACATTTCCGAGGCATGAAACTATCAGTGGTGGATTTCCCATATAAGCTACACCGGCTATTCTTCGAGGATCTCAACGTACTCGTTCAACTGAAGAAACCTTCAACCTCCAGTTCCAACCGTCATCTTTTTCAATGACTTCGTAGAAAACTGATGTATTTTGTTCCAAATTCATCTTTTTCGGCGGATTTGACGTAAGCGCAGTATCAAAGCGATACACGGACTTTTGAGACACTCTTCAGGTCTTAAATAGGTCCTAACTTGATGCTAATAAAACTTCCATCGAATCTCGTCAGACCTGCAAGACGTAGGACCTAGGAGACTCCAAGTAGACTTTTCCAACAATAATATTGATTTTTTCGACACTACTGAGACAGATTTCAACCATTTGTTGCGCAATTCAACCAGGAATCGCGGGCATTATGCTCGTTCAGCTGATCTAGATTTAAGTTTGCTTTATAATTAGTTTATAAGTTGATGTGTAATAAAGGGCTATATCCGTGCACTGTTCTTGAATAAATAAATAAATAATTTGCATGATAAATGTTTATTTATATTTGAAATAACACTATTCCAATTACATTTTTTTAAATGATTCTAATATTGTGAAACGAGTGTCCGCATTCAATTTTCAAAATTATATGTCAATATGTTTTTATTTTTTATAAAATTACTATTGAAGGTTACTAATATATTAAATTTCCAGAAATTATATAAAAAATTTTTTAAAAAGGTAGAATAAAAATTATTCAAATGTTTGAATGAAAATTGTAGTTAAATGTTTTTTCTGTTATAAATAGATAAATTAATTATTAGCTGATTATTTGTTTCCACAATTTAAAATTACGTGATTGAATTTTAATTGCTTTTGATCACGTAACATAAACTGATTATTCACTTCAAGGTTATGTAATTGAATATTGACTATAATTTGTGTAATAAAAGTTTGTTAATGCATACAAATTTAATTACAATTTTTCTATGTTAAGGAACATGAACTAATTATTTATTTCAAGGTTAGGTAGTTGAATATTGGATATAAATCGTATAATGAAAGTTTATTTATGTTTAACATATCTCTGTTGCAACTATATACTTTTTTTAAATTTTCGTGCTATTTTGGAATATTTGTCTCAATTCCATTTTCAAAATTACATGTAAATGCGTTTTAATTTATTCTTAAATTAGTTTAAAACGTTAATTAGAATTATGATTTTCATTAAAATATGAAGTAAAATTTGTTTGGATGTTTCAATGAAAATATTTGTCATTAATTTTTACGTTTTAAATTGATTAATTTGTTCACAATATTGAGACACATAATTATTGAATGTTAATTTTTCTTTTGTGTGGTAAGATGAATTGATTACTGATATTAATATTCTGTCATTTACTACTGGCTACGATCTGTAGAATAAAAGTTTATTTATGTTTCATACCTCTATGACAGTTGAGTATTCTAGCATGACGTCATGGCTCTGATAGGATAGATGGAAATGTCAGGAAGGTTAGTATAGTTGGTACGTATTTACAATAAAATAAGATATACGAAATTTTAGGTTGGAGTATCGGAAAAAAATTAAAAAAAAAAAGATTTGCAACAAAAAAAAAGAGGAATTTTCAACTAAAAAGATTAGTCTTCTACCAAAAAAGACGAACTAAAAAAGATTAATTTTCAACGAAATAATGAATGTTAATGTTAATTAATGTTAAGAAACGTAATAATAATCAATTAATCTGTACAAAAATAATTGTTTCAACAAACTATTATTGTTAATAAATATATCCATCTATATTAATGCCAGATAGATGCAATGTTACTACCATTTTTAACTTTTTGTCCACTTTTCACTAAGTATAGTAATAATTATTGCAAGTTGATACAATGCTAATTTGTTTAGATAACTATTTTTGTTGAATTGCATTAATTTCTAACTCATCATTATTAGTATAAAGTATTATTTTACACTCTTTTTCACTTATGGGGTTTCTTTGGGTCTCCATCAAACAGACTTATAGGGGTGATATTCAGAAAGTAATTTTTTATTCGTGTTCTATGGCTATTTGTGAAACGAAATATTAACTTTCAACTCTATTCAGATAATATTGACGATTATGAATACAATTTACAGAAACGTCTTTTTTTTCTTATGGGAAATGCGCGTTAAACTTCATGGGACTTGCGCCACCTCTGAATATAATTTTTTTTAATGGGTTTATTTTTCGGCGGATTCGAACAAATTTTCGTGCGATATGCATGAATGTTCTAGAGAAAACATTTTAGCCCACCCTAATTTATGTGCGATCTGAATTGCATTCAATCGATTTCAATGGAATCGTTTTTTTTACAGGAGATCATTGCTTGATGCTTTTTTTTACCATAAGCAATTCCATGGGGAAAATTCAACATAACTTTATATTCTTAAAGCTTGTACGATTGCCTCAATACGTCATGATTTTTTTTAGGAATATCCAATTATGTGGACCACTCCTATCATAACCTTAAATTTCAAAAAACTTGTTAGCTTTCCTCTATACTCGATGAATTTTTTTTTACTATAGATCAAAATAAATACTCCAAGATATTTATTTTAAAATATGAAAATATGAACAGTGCATTTTTGATGTATGAGCGGTACCAAAATTCAGAGAAATTAGTGGATTGCGCCAATTCCAATTCAGGAACTCAGTATCTTGGGAGTGAGTTTTTATTTTTTGTTTAAACTGAAAATTGCAATTTTATCGTGATTTCGCAGATGAATCTGTTCCGATTTTAGGTTCTTGTCACTTTGAGATTGTCAAATTTCTACCTACAAGGACTTGAGTAATATTCAAAACGAAATTAGGAGCAATTTCAGAAAAGATTCGGATCCGAAATCAGTTTAAAAAATTCTTGGTAAGCTTAAGGTGTAGTAATTTATAAATCGTGAAACAGAAAATGCTGTATTTTTACTCAATCTTCATTTTAATTTAATTCTAGCGGTTGTTAAAAATTTTTAAACAATTAAGAATGAAATTATTTCAAATTACAATCCACAATAATTGTTTCATTTTCTAAATTAAGTAGTTAAAAAATTTGGAAAGAGAAAGTTGAAATCTTTAAAAACTTTTGGAATCTTTGTGTATTTCTTTGAAATATTTAAAACCTTTCTGAAGTCTTTGAAGTGTTTGGAAATTTTGGAAATATTCTGAAATCTGTTGAAATCTTTAAAATCTTTTGGAATCTTTCTGTATTTCTTTAAAATGTTTAAAACCTTTCTGAAGTCTTTGAATTTAAGTGTTTGGAAACATTTTGACACCTTGAAAATCTTTTGAAGTCTTTGTTAATGATGCTGAAGTCTTGTAAAATTTTAAAAAAGAAAGTGAGACCTAACTCAGTAAAATGCGGTCATTTTTAAAGAATAAACGCGAAAAACTGTAATTGTTTCTTTATTATATTTTGTAGGGGCCAATTTCCTATTACTAGCTGACGAACACAAAAATTTCAAAGGAATGTATTTCCTAACAGCAGATATGAGAGTAACTATGGCAGTCTGGCCGACCACAGTATTTATTGACGGGACGTACAAATTAACAGATCTTGGTCTAAATTTAATGATTTTACTTGTTGAGGATGCCAACGGATGCAGTGAGGTGCTGCATCAGTTAAAACTGAAGATTATGAAAAAATTCATTGTATGACGACTTGTTTTAAAACTGAAAATGCAGAAGCGTGCAGTAAAATTAAATGCTGTATGAGCGGCTAAGATCTTCTAGGAAGAATGGAAAATGAGCTTGAAGACGTTAATGTGAACAAATTTTTGTGCTTTGCACAAAATTTGAAAAAATGCATGAATATGAGGAAAACACTTGTGAAAAAATTGCAGTTGATCAATTTGAGAAATAATTAAAATTGTTGCTTAAAATTACAAAAATGTACAACCATACTATCTTCAGTTCTAATGAGGATATTAAAGCGATTCAAACTCCAAACTGTAACGGATAGACTCTGTAATTATTTACGATCTCCCGGAACGATGTGATTGTTTTATTTTTGTTGGAAATCGCGATATTTTTAAACATTTTCTTTTTGGTTGGAAAGCAATTGTCCGAAAGCAGTGCGCGTGCCTTTTTTTGCTGCCGATCGCTGGTGCCTTTCTTTGACCCGTGCTTCCGAACTCTTGCCCAGACATTGAAGTCTCTTTTGACCGGCCGCAAAAAAATGTACCCCCGCTGGATGATAACACTTTCCGAAACAAACAAAAAATGTCCGAAAATATCGCGATTTTCACAAAAAATAAAACAATCACATCCTGCCGGGAGATTGTAAATAATTACAGAGCCTATCCGTTACAGTTTGGAGTTTGAATCATTTACGCGGGACACTTTCAGCTTTCAAATTGCTATTAACTTATTACTCTAGCATTCCTTTTGGCTGAGATATTAAGCTCCAAAGGCGGATAGTAGAGTACCTATGTTCAAGCTCTTGCTCAAATTGTGGCGGAATGTCATTTTTGTTTAAATGTGTTCAAATTCCCAGGGTAAGTTTTCCACTAAAGAAATTCTGTGAGCGGAGAGCGAATATTTTCGGTGAACCAAGTGGAGCTAGAAAAGGGCGGTTATTTTCACCATAATTCGGTGAGAGTAGCACGAATATTTTTGGTGAGACTACACCTATTCACTTCGTTAAAAGAAAGATCTTGTAATTTGACTGCTTTGCAACTCTATATTTTCCAAAATCAAAAATCATTATTCGTTGATAATTAATTCATAATTTATCTTGTTTGGTTAAAAACTTGACTATTTAGTTGAAGATTTAACTATTATTTTTTAAATTTGGATTTATTTCTAAAGTAATTTCCTGAACTGAAAATTTTACTAATCCAATTTTGGCTCAAAATTAATCGCCTGTAGTGAAAAGGTGAACTATTATATTAAAATTATGTACATAAATTAATATATTAAATTTTTCATCCAAGATTCGTATTTTTTCATTGAAAATTCAACTTATTGTTTGAAATTCGAACTAATTTGTAAAAATTTATTGTATTGGTTTAAGATTGTGAAAAATGCTTTCTTTGTTTTGAATTCATTTTTTTTCAATTTAAAATTGACCTGTTTCATTTTTGGTTGAAAATTCAAATACTTGGATGAAAGCTGAACTACCTTGTTAAACATTGATTATATTTATTGAAGATGTAGCTATTTTGTTGAAAATTAGTTTCTATGATTAGAAAATTAATTTTTTGACTGAAAAATGACCTATTCTAATTTTGGTTGTAAATTAAATGTTTTGCAACTCTATATGTTCTAAAGTCAAGAATTTTCAATCGAGGAAACTCGTACTCTACACTGTAAAAAAAATCTGCTGAAAATTACATAAGATTCATAAAGTTATACTGTCCATTAGTGTAAATTTACCTAAATACGTAAATGTATACTGTTGGACGATGCGATTTTACGGCAGCTGTGTAAAATTACATCGACCAGTGATGGACATAAAGGGACCCTCGAACAGCGATGTAATATTGCATCGTCTGTAGGAGGAATTTTCCGAACGGAAATCTG
>JAABKJ010007899.1:0-11583 GCA_011634705.1 Andricus grossulariae | reverse complement strand
CATTGGAGCCTCAGTTCTAAATGATACCAACTTTTACTTGAGCCGCAACTTTACTGAACCCTCATTTTTTTCTGTGATCCAAGAAGATTAATTTTCTATAAAAATGGAATAGTTACATTTTTCACCAAAGATATGAATCGTTAACCAGAAAACGAATTTTCAAGAAAGCAGTTCAACTTTCAACCAAGTAGTTGAATTTTTTACCAAAAAAGGTGAGTTCTTAACAAAATAGTTGCATTTTCAACAAAATAATTAAATTTTTAACCAAACGAGATGAATTCCGAACTAAAAATATAATAGTACACTTTTCAACCAAAATTCAGTTCTCGTTCAAACGAAAAAAAAGAGAAAAAGGATAATTTTCTTAAAAACAGGTAAAAAACGAAGAATTCCTTGAAAAATAGGAATAGGGGGAAGAGTGTGAAGTCTGAAATATAAAAGTGATTTTCAAAACTTATTAGGTCAGTATTGAGCTGTACCGTTGCAAATTCGTAACGTAGTTCATGGACAACTTGCACATAAAATATACATAAAAAATTATGGTATTCACTTTTCCTTTGTCGGTCATATTTTCCGAGATATACACCCTGGGAGTAGGGGGTGAGTTGTACCGCGCGGGTCATATGCTCCTTTCATAGCTCATATCTCGAAATGAGATCGCTTCTGGATGAAAATGTACAGTACTGAAATTGTACAGAATTTTTCGTTCTACATCTTAAGTTCTATGCATTTTCATCGAAAAACCATCTGATTTGGAGATATGAGCTACGACAGAAGCATGACTCGCACGGTACAAACCACCCCCTACTCCCAGGGTATATATCTCGGAAAATATGGCCGACAAAGGAAAACTGAATGCTATCATTTTTTATGTATATTTTATGTTCGAGTTGTCTTCAAAAATTCATTTTTTACCGATGCACCCTTTCCAAAATAATCGTCAAAAACCCTTTTTTTGGGGTGTTTTCCACGACTTAAGGGTGTTTTCACCCTTCATTGCTCTTCTATCCCTCTGTTCTATACTGTTATGTAGCTTCTATACCTCTCACTCTAAATCCCCCCCATTTATCTCCCTTTACCTCTCTATCACTGTATCCCTAACTTTTTCTCCCCTATATCCCTCTCAATTTGTCCCTTTCTTTCCTTTAGGGAACTTTTATTTGACACCATTTTGAGTTCTTATGGAAAGAGGATTTCGACGTGTCTAAGAAACAAAGTCCTATCTCGGTACACAACCGACGGATAGAATCGGACCACTAACTTGGTGACCTATTAAGAATTAGCCTTGACTTTGAAAGGTGATAGCGTTATCCAGAATAAAGATATGTAAAAACTTTTTTTTTTACCGTTTGAAAACTCGTTATATTCTGCGTTAAATCAGCCTTAGTTGAAGTAATTTGGCTTTGTAGAGTATTGAATTATCACGTGAGAAAGACAAAAATAAAATGACGATTTCTAAGAAATGTTTTACTTCAACTTCAACTTTTGGCGGGAGCTACGAAAAAGAATTTATGAATTTCATATTTTACAAAAGTGATCATTAGGATTTTACCTTTAAATTAAAAGTTTGAGTACAAAGTTCCTCAGAGATCAGAATTTTATTTTTGTCTTTCTTACGTGATAATTAAATACTTCTGAGGCTAAATTACTTCAACTAAGGCTCATTTAATACAGAATTCAACAAGCTTCTCAACGGTTTTATAAACGTATTTTTGTCTATATTCTGGAGGACGATATCACTATTAAAATTCTAGGTTAATTTTTTAATCGGTTAGTTGTTAGCATAGATGGTTTTAACCCGGTGAGCGGTCAGATATTATTTGTCGGTAGTGTACACGTACAATGTACATATATTGAAAGGGTCTATATGAAGGGAGTCTGAATGATAAGGACCTATCTCGGTGGAAAAATCGGGAAGCTTGCAAATGGCCATCTAAATTACTAAATTCTATGACGCATCAGCACTCCCTCTGAGATAGAACCTTGTTATTTGGACACGTCGTTTTTTGCCTAAAACGTCAGCCTTTTCGTCTCCCAAGAATCGTTTCTTTACCTCCAAGTGCAAATAGAATTTAAATATAGGAAGGAATACAATTCATGCTAATAATTGCAACTTATGCTAAGAATCTTAATTCTTCTCAAGAAGTGCAACTCATGACCTGTCGATAGTTGAAAAATCTTCAAATCCAAGTTCACACCTCCCACGTTAACGGTCGCGCCACTAACCCAGTTATTAAAATACCAACGTACTCGACACTCAGCATGTGTCCATCTCTATTTATACCTCAAGCACCATGCTGCACTATCTGTGTAAGAAAGTACTCCCTTTGTCCCTTAGGATTTCTTCTCTCTCTCTCTCTCCCTTTCATGGGCCACAGGATACCCAGTTACCCAGTGCTGTTTCGAACTACAGGTTGTCGACGTTCGAGACGACATTCTGTATGTGTCCATGAAGTCCATGAAGTTACTGGAGAACACAGTAGGAAGATGAAGGCACCTGTTAAGTCCACGCCTCTGTTCTAGCATATGTATACAAACAAGTTCACGACCCACCTGGTCTGCTCCTTTATATGCATGCTAATGTACTCTTATGTGTAAAGGAACGTGTATTTTGTACCTGCAACCTGAACGACGAGTTCTGAAGATGTATAACGGACTTGATTTGGTCTTTCAGTTCAACGACTTTTTATCTATGAAAGAGAGGAGAAAATTCAGAGATTTCTTCTAATAAGACTAGGGTTTCGTGTTTGACTGGTTAAACGGTAAACAATTCGAATAATTTCTAGGGGAGACCGGGGCGAGATGAGCATACGGGGTCAAATGAGACACTGAATTTCCTCTTAAACTATGGGGTTTTTGTTGTTCTTTTCAGAAGTAAGAGAAATAATGATATGGAATTTCTCGAAAACAAAAGAAAACTGTATGAAGTAAATCACGTAAAAATAAAAATGATTGAAATTTCAAACCTGAATCCTGCGTTATTTCATGGTACCTTTATTGAAACGAAAAGAAAGTATTGAAAATAAGTAATAATGTTTTCATCCTAAGATTTTGGGTAAAGTTTATCGAAATTTAATGTACTAATGCATTTATATATAATTAATTAATAAAAACTGGTGATCATGAAGTTTAATAAAAATTGTTATTTGGGGCAAAAATGATAAATTTGCGTTTAACCTGTAGATAAATTCATTTGGCTAAGCTTTCCATTGTTTTCAAATACTTTTTTTAAATTTAAACTAACTTAATATAATTCATTTTTTCATGTTAATATTCAAAACAAAAGACATAATTTAAAACCAACTGAAGCAGGGCCTAAACTGTTTCGAATTTTGGACTATAAGAAGACTTACAAGAAGAAGCAAAACAATTGTTTTAACTGTTTAGATAACAGGGGAATCATTTCTTTTGAATAAAACTAACATTAATTCATGACAAATATTGCATTTTCAAGAAAGTCGATGAATTTCGAACCGAATAATCTAATTTTCTACTACAAATATGAATTTTCAATCAAGAAGATTAATTTTCTACAAATACCAAAAATTGAATAGTTAAATTTGCAGTTAAAAAAAGTAATCTTCAAACAAAAAGGAAGAATTTGTCTACAAACATAGTAAGATCTTCCAATCAAACTATGAAATTACTAACGACAGGTGAATTTTCGAACTGAAAAAACGAATTTTCAACTCAAAAAGATCAATTTTCTACAGAAAGTGGAATAGTTAATTTTCTGTTCGAAAAGTTAAGTTTCACCCAAAAAAGCGACTTCCCACCAAAATAGTTAAATTTTCAGCCTAAAAACTGAATCTTTAACAAACAAAAATTCAGTTTTAAGAAAGTAGTGCTACTTTTAACCAACTAGTTGAATTTTTAATAAAAAAGATAGATTCTGAATGAAAAATGTATTAGTTGATATTTTAGCCAAAAAATATTTTGATTTTAGATGAATAATAGTCCAATTAAACCGAAAAAGAACGCATTTTCAAACAAATAAAATTAAATTTCAACTAAAAAAGAAGGGATTTTTAACGAAAATTATGAATCTTCTAAAAAAAATACATTTAACAAAAGTAGTTAAACTTTCCACCAAGTAATTTAATTTTAACTAGAAAAGAGACATGTTGAACTAAAAATGAAATAGTTAAATTCCCAAAAAACAGAATAATTTTCAACGAAAAATGTGTTAGTTGATGTTTTAGCCAAAAATATTTTAATTTTAGACAAATTATATATTGGCAAAAAGTTATGTACAGTTATATGCTAAAATGATAAAAAAATTTAAATTGTATTGAGAAGGAGAGGATCAGGCTATGGAACAGATGTAAACATTCTCATTGGACCATTGATGAATAAATTCTAATTCTAATTCTATTTTAATTTCAGATCAATAACAGTTGAAATAAATAAAAAAAGAACGAGTTTTCAACAACATAATTGAATTCTTGATCAAAGCAGATTCATTTTTATACAAACAGTTGCATTTTTAACCAAAAAAGATGAAATTTCTACAAAAAGAGTTGAATTTTTAAACAAGAAAGATTTTTAAGTCAAGAAGAAAACCAAATTGTTAAATTTGAGACAAAACAGGTGATTTTTCAACAAAAAAGTTCATATTCATCCAAATAGTTTAATTTTCTACAAAATAGTTGAATTTTCAACTAAACATTTGAATTTTTAAACAAAAAGGATGAATTTTTAAGCAAATTGTAATATTTTTATCATAAGAATTAAATTTTAAACAAAATAATTAAATTTTTAACTAAAAAAGATAAACTCTCAACAAAAAATATGATAGTAGACTATTCAACCAAAAGGAATTAGCTCAAAAAAAAATAGTTGGATTTTCTTGTTGGGCTAAATAGAATGTTGAATCATTTCAAGACTAATGAGTAATAATTTAAATAAACATTAAATAAACATTAAAGTTAATTTTCAATACTTTTGATGTACAAGATTAGAAAACTACAAAGTTGGGTTAAAAAGTAAAGTTCATTTCCCACTGCACTTTTTGATTTCGGGCTAAACATTTTGAAATCCTCACTACACAAAGTTTTTGTCAGACTACGCAACATTTTAATCCCTGAACTGAAGTTATTTTAATTTTTTTTAAAAGAAGTTAAAAACGATTAAATGTTTAACCGAATGAACTTTTCTACAGGTTATGTGTTTGAATGGTAAAATGTAGAAATTATTCAAATTGTTCAAACTTTTCAGTGGTCATGCGCGGAGCACTAAATAAGACTATTCTGCAATATTTTTATTTGTCAATTTTAATCAATTCAACTAGAATAAACTAAATTAAACTTAATTGAGGTGACAAACGGAACATCACATGTGTTGTTTTCTTATTTTAATTTTCATTCATTGAAATGTTTATTTGAATAATTGTTAAGTAAAATTTTACACAATTATCTAAATATAAAGTTTTCTAACATTTTTTTTCAATGGCAAACTCGCTTTTTTCAAATGCGAATTTTCTAGAACTGGAAAAGCGATTTTTCCATTGAAAACACGTTTTAAAAAAAATTTATTAACAGAATTTCATAAAAATTTACAAAAAAAATTAATAAATGTGGATTCTGTTACATATTTAGTCCAGTCGCACTATAATACTAATAATTTTTGTTAAAGATGAAATAAATTATCCTGATTACGAACTTCTTGCGTATTTTTTCAAAAACCTGGTCAGTTTTTAGTTGACCATTTGTTTTTAAATGTCTTTGCTTAAGACAAAATTTGTTGTCTTACATAATTTTTAGCATTTATGAGTAAAATGAAACTTATTTCCTCGTTACCTTTGTTGCGAAGGTCAAACAGTTTTGAAGTTACAGCGTTATAAACCATTTCTTTGAAACAAAATTCTCATGTTTTTAAAGTTATGGTGCAATTTTTGTAATCTAATTTACTTTATGTTTCAGGTGAGTCCATTTAGAAGGAATCAACAAAATCAAGGAAAGTATTTTTTTACATTATGTGTATCTCTCTTATAACTCAGAAAACTACTGCTAGATCAAGTGTCAAAACTTAACATTTTTTAAATCATAAAAATTTAACCTTGCAAAATTATGATGTCGTAATTTATATTTTGGTCTCTATCGACATTTAATTCAAAATCATTTCTGAAGGAGCGTTACTATAACGTAAATTCAATTTAAAAACCTAAAAGCTGATCTAAATATCTCTGGAATATACCAGAGAATTTATTAGTATAGGTTGACACCAATTGATAAATGACAACTTATTTTGAGAATGTGCACTTTCATTATCCTGACAATGAAAAATGAATACTGCACTAGAATGAAATCAACTTTCGAAAATATTGATTCCCGTCCAAGAGTAGAAGCTTGAAAATCCAGCTCGGTGAAAGCCTCACTTTGTCATAGTAAACCTAAGAGAAATATCAATTTCCCACTCAAAAGCAATATTAAACTCCCTACATTATTCTTAAGCTCACAATTCAAACCTTTAATTTTCACATAATTAAAAGGCTGAAAGCCTTTTATAATATTTTCCTATCATCCGCGTTACAATTAGCAAAAAACAGAGAAACTTATCACTTATTCATCATTTTGCAATTTAAATAGAACCCCCCCCCCCCCCCAAAATTTTCGTTTTTACCCCTCCTAAACTACACCTCGTCAATGTTATTCCTATAACAAATTAATGGCCGATTACGAAAAATATCATCAGATTGACTTTTTGGTTCTTTATGTTGGATAAATATTGCAGACAATTATTGACTATAAAACCAATTTCATACTAAGCGATAGTCTGAAAGGAATCGTTACACGTTGTGATAATAATAAGGACGAGATAAATGAAGGGAGATACTATATTCCACGAAGGAAATTTACATACTTTATAAAGTATGGCAATTTCCTCCATAATCACAGTGTATGTCGAAGTTATACTACTCTCTACAGAAATCGTTCCTATGAAATGTCCTCCGTGCTCGCAAACTCTAATTAAGTTTTAACACCAATGTTTAAAAAAGCTCACATTAAAGTACACCTTCAATTCATACTTTTTTATATTGAAAACTTTTATATGGTGCATTTTATGCTCTAATTTATTAACGCATAAAAACCTCCCAAACAAACTTACTTTAATTAAAATTTTATTTGCTGACAGTAATGAATTTAGTACGTCCATTGGATTATAATTTTAATTAAAATAGAAAATGTGTTGAAAACTAATTCATAAGAAATGTATGATGAGTTTTAGCGGGTTGAGAGACACCTGAAACGAAGGACCTTGGATACTAATGGGCCCGCGTGGAGAGCTTTACTTAGTGAATGTGATTAGAGTAAAGAGTATGGATCTTACTATGGGATTATCAGTAAGTTTACGTATTTTTGTGTGATTTATGACACATGACTACTTTGTGAAATTCTTCGCCTGGGGTGATTACTAGAGAGATTGATCAGTGACTCGGGAATTCGAGATTGAATAACACCTCCCCTTTTGAACCCCCTTCACCTCCTTCCCTTCCTTGCTTTTCTCAAATGAATTTCTTGATCCCCAGCAGTATAAAGAGGCTAGAACCGAGTGAGTTACGCATACCCCAAAAAGTTTCCCTCTTTTTTAAATTCCCCTCTTTTCTATTATTCTCGAAAAACTTCCCCTTTTCCCCCTTTTTCTCTTTAAATATACTACATTTGAAATAATACATTTATAATGCAATAAATAAATAAATTTGAATAATAAAATGAATATGTATAATATTGAAGCACTTAAATAAAGTACAAAATAAAAATAAAATAATATATCATAACAAAAATATAACTATATATTAACAATTTTCCAATGCTAAAATTATACTTCTTTAAAAATAAATACACTTAAAAACAAAACTTGAAGCTGAAACAGATTTTTACATGTTGAATATGTGAAAAACAGACACATAAATGGGCATCTAATATAAAATTAGAACAGTTATCAAATATAATTATAGTAATTAAAAAAAAAGTATTAGAAGGTGAACACTTTTTTATTTAAATGTATGAAGATAAGTAATTAAAAAATAGACTATATTCCAAGTTTATCAACTATTTTCAGTAGTCTTAAATTTTATTTTTAAATTTTAATTATAAAATATTTAAAAATGCTTATTTGGCGGATTTCAAACTAAAATCTTTAAGATTCAAATAAAAATTTTAATCTCGAATTATGTTTTCGCATGAAATAACAATTCTTAAAAGAAATATGTAATTATACTTATAAATATCACGATTTCATTATTCATAATGGTGATTTTAAAACGAGAAAACATTCTGGAGAACGAATTTAAACATATAAAAATTGTTTATGTGAATTTTATTTGTATTTCCCTAAATTTGAATCAGTTACAATCTATACTAATTTCCATCAATGACTGAATTCTAGTTATGAACCAGTTATTTTTACTGATGAATCAGTAAAACTTAATAATTCATCAGTGAGAATGAGTGATTCATAGCTATATTTCAGTCACGGATTTAAAATTGTAAACAACTTAACTGATTCAAACTTAGAGAGAGGGGGGGGGGGTATTTTTTTTAATAACTTTTTTGTATGGCAGAAATCATTAAAAAAACTTTTAAAATTATTTGAAACTATAAAATTTCTCATAAAAAGATTGTTTCTTCTTTTTTACATTTAAAAGTAAATTTTCATTCTTTCGCTCTGATCCCTGTTTACCATTTCCAATCTTATAATTTTTAAATTAGAAACATAACTTTTTGCATTTGTGGGACATTTCAAATATTAATGTTTACGGTTTTTAATCGTATATGTTTAAAAATAAAAATTTGCAATTCAAATCTTCAAAATTGAATATCTTCTAATTCAAATATTTTAAACAGAACATTTTATAATGACAATTTTCAAAATTGAAAAATTTCTCTGCAAATATTAGACTAGAATTTTGCGTAATTGTATATGACTATTATATTGAAATCGTGAAAATTTGAATAATCTTAATTTGTAGGATACACAGGCGGGTCGATTTGAGGGTTCAAAATTCAAGTCTGATGTTCAAAACATAAAAAAAAAAATTTACTAATCTGAAGTTTAATATGTTCGCAAAATTTTTTTATTATTTTATAGCCTTTTAAATATAAAAAATATACACTAAAAAAATTGTTTCTTTAATAAAATCGTTAGGTTGACTGCATTTGGTTGAAAACAAAGTTTGTTTAAATGAAAAAAATTTGTGTTAGTAGGTAGGCCAAAGTCGTTTTCTTTAATAATCCAAGATTTTTGGTTAATTAGTTTTGCTATATTTAAGAAATATTTTATTGATTTACTATTTAATGTTTTTACTATTTTAATTTTATAAACCAACAAAATTTGTTGGATCACCCCAATATTTTATTGTCCATATAATAAAAACATACTGTATTGTTAAACCAATACACATTTTGTTGATTAAATCAAATATTTTCCCGAGTGTATAATACTCCCATAAAAAAGTATAATACTGGACAATTTATAATTAGAATCATCTAAAAATTAAATTTTTTTAGCTTTTAATTGTGATTATTCTTATAATTTAAAAATATAATTGTAGAGTTTAAAATTTTCCATTAGCCTTGAAAATTGAACAGTTACCAATTTAAAGCGTTTAAAGATGAATAATTGAAAATTTAAAACTTGAATTTAAATAATTTTAAAATTTAAGCGATTAAAATTTGGCATTTTGAAATTTAAAACTAATTTGAAAGTTTCACGGTCAAAGCTTCTAAAAGTATAGAATTCTAAACTGCTATTGCATAAAAAAATTATAATTTAACATTAAAATTGATTATACTAATTTTCCTAAGATCTAGAAATAAATTACATTACAATTAATGAAATTATGCCATTAATGAGGTATTAATTTCAGATAGTTTATTTGTATCATTTTTTATTTCATACAACATAATTTTGACCTCTTTAATTTTCAATTGTTAAATTTTTAACACTCTATTTAGAATTATTATTCATTCTTGAAATTTTCAAATCAAATATTTTTCAATTAAAAAAAAGAATGCAAAGCAAGATTGTCTTTTTGGAAGAACATGTTAATCTTCTTGGTCGAAAATTAATCTTTTTCGTTGAAAATTTTGCAATATTGTGGAAAATTCTTCTTCTTTTTTTGTGTTCAAACTTATTTTTTCATCACAGTTTTTATCTGAAAATTCACCTATTCCATTTTTGGTCGAAACTTTATACTGTATATTTTATAAGTTAAAAATGCAACTATGTAGTAGACAAAATTATGTACTTTGTTGAAAAGTCATCTTTTTGGTAGAAAATTAATCTTAATTTGTTGAAAATTTAACTATTTGGTTGAAAATTCAACTATTTATTAGAAAATTCATATATTTTGTTAAAAAGTCGTCTTTTTTGGGTAGAAAATCATTCTTCTTTGTTGAAAGTTCAAATTTTTGGTTGAGAATTCCACTATCCTGTTAAAAATTCATTTTTCTTGATTGAAAATTATATTTTTTGTTGAGTATTTATTTTTTCTGATTCAAAAATCTACTGTTTTCTAAAACATTCAACATTTTATCTTAAAAACTTTTCTCTTTTCTTGAAAATTCATCTTTCATAGTAGAAAAGTCATCTTTCTTGATTGAAAATTAACTTTTTTCATGAAAATTCAACTGTCACCTAAAAAATTTGTCTTTTTGTCTTGAAAATTCAAATATTTTATTGAATTTTTATATTTTTTGTTTGAAAATTTGACCATTTGATTGAAAATGCATATTTGTATGCTGAATATTCAACTATTTTGTTAAAAATCTAATTATTTTTGGAAAACCTCACTATTTTTGTTTAATTCATCATTTTTTGTCGAAAATTTAACTATGTTGTTAAAAAATCATCCTTTTGGGTTGAAAATTCATCTTTTATGGTAGAAAAATCATCCTCGTTGGTTGACAATTGATCTTTCATGGTTTAAAAGTCAACTATATTGTTGAAAATGCGAATATATATTCCGGCTTGGAATCTTAGAAATTTAAAGTGTTTCGTATTAAATTCAATATGTTATCTGCATTAATTTTATTTAAAAGAATTTATGAGCGTAAAATCCGTATTTAGCCATTGACTACGTTACTTTTGGGGGTGAGGAGAGATCAAAAAAGTTCAAAATTGGTAACGTAGTTTATGGATGGCTCACAACTGGAAAAATTTTCCGTATTACAAGAAAGTAGTTTGGCAACCCCAGGCCTTAAAAAAGTACTCCGGGGGCGCCAGACTTTCAGAAAAAGTACTCCGTTGGTGCCAGGCCTTCAAAAAAAGTATTACGGCAAAAAGTACACTGCACAGAAAAAACTGGGGTCTCTATTAGAACCAATTTTTGGTTCCAAAGGAGCTGCAACAAAATGGAACCTCTCTTGATGAAAAGGAACCCAAAATGATAAATGGTTTGTAAATGAACTCAAAGTACGGATTGAAATGGTTCCAGTGGAGCTCTTTTTTCACTTCAGCCTTGAGTCACTACGGAGATTTTACAAGTTTATGGTGTACATTTTATTTTGGAATTCGAATTAAATAATATTGCACTGGGAAAAATTTAATGAAGAAACTACAATTATAGATATTAGTCATTCT